>JACEVL010000416.1:317500-539313 GCA_020284085.1 Aporrectodea caliginosa | reverse complement strand
TTGTACATTCAGTGACAATGGGTAAACCCAAAAGAACCAAAGGTTCCGCTAAAAGGGTCACCTAATACAAATAGTCATTAGACAATCATACAGTACTTTCCAGTATTTATGATTATTGTTCCTATTATTAAATGCAGAATTATTGCTGGTGTGTAAAGACAATATCACACTCACTGAAAATATTCAGAACAGCACTGCAGGATCCTTGCTGCACGGTCTATACGTGAAGCTGACTTGCGATGTCACCTACACAAGTAGTCACAAGCCTATCATACAATGGAAGGATTACAATGGTGATGTGGTTAACAATGCGACCACTGCTATAGAAGACGGCCGATTGATTTCTTCGATTCTTATACCTGGCTACGTTCCTTTGATGAAACAGTTTACCTGCACAGTAGCTAACATGTATCTTCCTGTTAATTATCATAACTGCACAACAAATAATATTTCCGTCAGTAAGTAGAATCGGTTCTCGTCACAGCTATTCCATGCATATATCTAACACACAATTTGTGAAAGACGTGCTTTAGTAGGACTATAGCAAGCAAATAAAAGAATGCTGTAATAGTCGATTACAGTTGAAATTACTGTGCGCAATATTTTTTAATTGCATGCTTGTTTAATATCAAACAAAGCACATCGACACAAGCTATTAAGTTGAATTTGTAAATGTCGGATGTGAAAAAATTCTTATTTGAATGATTTCTTGTGATACTTTTAATTTAAAATGTATTCATTTATTCACCATAATTATGCATATATAATTTATTAACCCATTAATGCGCAACTTTTTTTTCTTCAAACATTTTATGCCTATTGTATAATTGTGTACATTTGTATACCCCAAACAGTTCAATTTCGTTAAAATTGTGTTCCGTTTTACCTGGGGCACACCTGAAAGTTAGCGTCCCACTAGTGGGACGCTATGCACTACAGGGTACAGGTTGTTACCACATGCTGCAATGCATGTAGTTGATGACAAATTTATCAGAATACAAATCTACATATTTAATGATTGTTCAAAACCAATAACGTTCAGTTGAGATAGTGCTAGTTTTGTTGTTTGGAGTGAAGTGCATCATTCAGAGCATTTGTATAGCGCTCCTGGTTTCAAGAACCTACTTAGGATCGCGCCGTAGCAACGGTTGTGCAGGGACATTGAACACTATGAGCACACTCTTTTAGTCTTCATGCCACAGGTAATGCATCGTCGCTGTGTTGTCATAGCCAGCAGATGATAATTGTAACCATCACATCTAACATCTGATGACAGTCGCAATGGTAGTGCCCTATGTCGACCAATTGGCACAAGAGAGCTGTACTTGCAGGAATATGTAGTGCAATATGACGCCTGAATTCGATTGATGCTGTTTTGAAGCTTGTCCACATCTATAGAGATACAAAACATTGCAGACAACAGTATCAACAGTGCAAACAGTGACCACCACCACTTCTTACTCCTTATGGACAGTCTGGAAAGGTTGATGTTTGGTCCAACTTGTCCGTGCCACTCAAGCATCTGTTGTCAGCCGGCTAGGTTGTCCTGGTGTGTGTCTCCAACGAAGACGACCAACGCTGCACTAGGTATCAATGGTTTGATGCCAGTATTCTTTGAAGACATGTTCACAATGCTGTTGTCATACCAGTGACCAACAATGATTCCAGAGGTAGCATCCATTCGAAATTCAATCTCCTCTTGGCTTCCTATTTATTATATCAGCCTCCAACACCAGACAATTTCTGGAGGCGATTAGACCCAACTGTGCCAGTTGCAGTTTTGACTCTCCCTTTCTGCTATGCATACAATGTGGTTATGCACGTTTCCAATCATGTCAATAACTTGGTTGCCGAAGGACAACTCGAACAACATATATGGAGTCATGTCATGCTATAGACATGGAGGTTTGCTTGGTTTTTGATCAACACTGTCAACTACTATCAAGTCTTTCTTCTAACAAATTCTAATTGTGGATTGATTTGTATGAGCAGAATGTGTTTGCCATACAGCCTTTTTGATCCAACTATGGATGGCACTGACAAACAGGACCCTTTGTCACCTGTTTTACACTGTGTAATACTTGGTTGGTTTATTTCCGTTGCTCGTTTGACATTATTCTGAACTTCACGAACCGGTAGTTTACGGTTTATGTCTTTAGTTTCTACTATGTGTTCATAGACCAATGCTGACATACGTTCTTGTTTGTCAACGTCACTTTCACTGTCGCTATCTATACCACCAAACGTCACTTTCTGGTGATCTGTAATGTACACAGTAGCCTCGGTTTCCTCTCTCAGTTGTCGACCAGTTAAATTTCTACCATACCACCAGCATCTTCGTGTCCACTGTCTTCGTCTGTGTTATTGCCATTGGATGTAGGCTACTTCAGAAACTCCATGTATAGGCCTACTGGTCTTTCTTTACTAAACCTTTCCAAGCGTTAATCAATACCTAACGCTGCCGCCCGCCTTATTGGTGGTAACCCGAAGTATGCTTACTTTTCGGGAAACTCACCACTGACTTGCTGTGCTCCAGCGCATTCAGTTCAAAATTCTAGCACTTATGTGGAGTCTCTGCTCGGGGAAGCTCCTTCATACCTTCAGACCCTATGTACCTCGGTGTATAGACTCCCTAGTTGCTCCTCTCTCCGCTCGGCCGCCAGAGATGGATGGATATTCCCGCATGCGTGGGGCTACTACTCAAACCAGAAATTTTCCTTATGTCGGCCCCTCTAGCAGCAGTCTAGCTGGAACCATCTTCTGCAGGAACTGTAACTTGAGCTCCTGAGCCTTTCTCTTCCTGTGTTTCGGAAACGCCCGAAGACTATTTTTTTAGCGACAGTACTATTTTAGATCGGGCGTGCCTCTGAATCTCGAAGTGGCGCAACATAAATGTTCAATTATTATTGCAACACTGAATAGCTACATAGACAGACTTTCTATTTATGAGTTTTTATCGTTGTAATCACTATTATGCATGAACTCGGCTAAAGTTAGCATTCTAGAACCACATGCGCCCATTCGTGCATAGCGTCCCACTAGTGGGACGGTGTAAATATTACCTCTGGTGTAACACATTCGCACCCGAGTTGACAATAGCCTATTTGCACATATATGGATGAAAAACTGCACAATAACTTATATTCCACATTAAAATAGAAATAAAACTCCATTATATAAAAAACACTGACTTTTTAGGTAGCATGAAAATAACAAAATTAAAAATATGGAAGCTTCAAGTTCATCAACTTTTCTGTAAGTACCATCAATAAAGATTATGGAATTGCTAAGATGCTGAAATTGGCTCATAAGTAGGCAATTCATACGTGATGAGATATTTGTTATTTCCAGTGTAAATTATTTTATATTCAACTTTTATTTGGGCGTTCCACTAGTGGGACGCTATGCATTAATGGGTTAAATTAAGATGATGGTTTTTAATTTTAATATAATTTATTTTAGAATTTGCCTATATAATTTTTCATCTTAAAAAAGAATTCTAGTCAAGAATTGCTTTTGAAGAAACTGTTTAAAATGCACTTATATCTGTATTTATTACATACAGAGGTAAAAAAAGACCTGAATACAATATATATATATAGGCCTACACTGTGTCCGGAAAAATTCCGACCCCCACAGATGTGGTTAAAAAAACTATAGTAGATAATAATCGATTTAAAAAATACAAAAGCATTTTCATCTTGACATACTTACAAACGAAATTCTTTGTAATGTATTAACGGCCCCGTTTAAACTTACGTCATAGTGACGTATTTGAGTTTTATATTTTGTAAACAAAGTTGCAAGAAAATGGCGTTTAGCGAGGAAGACAAAATTGTTATAAAATTTTTACGCCAAAACAAGAAATATGGAGCCAAGAAGTTTCTGAAAAAATTTCCGAACAAGGGTTGGACATTAGGTGGACTAAAGTACCTTATACGAAAAATTGATCTAACCGAATCGTGTAAGCGTCGCAAGGGTAGCGGTAGACCGAGAGTTGCACGGACAACTGAAAATATCGAAAAGTTGAGGATCTCGTTTTAAGTCAAGAAGATCGACCTCAATCACATCTAACGCTAAGAGAAATCGCTCGAGAGACTGGAATTTCAAAAACTTCAGTGCACGAAATTGTCAAAAATGACCTTCATCTAAAGTGTTTAAAGAAAAGACGAGCGACTGAATTAACAGAAGCCAACAAGGAAGCACGGCTCGAGCGTTCAAGGATTTTGTTAGATCGCTATCCTGATGAAATGGTAAACTTTATTTGGTTTACAGACGAAAAGTTGTTTACCATCGCCACACCAAAGAACAGTCAAAATGATCGTCTGTACGTTGCCACCGGAACTCGGAAGAAAAACATCCCAGCTAATCGTTTGCTTAGTACTCGCCCAACATTCAGCCAGTCAGTAATGGTTTCAGTTGGTGTATCTGCTCTTGGTAAAACAGACATACATTTCATAGAACCTGGCGTTAAACTAAATGGAGCTTACTATCGAGATTCTTTGTTGTTGGAAAAATTATTACCTGATATCAGGCAATATTCAGATTACTACACATTTCAACAAGATGGTGCTCCAGCTCACCGAGCACGTGAAACTGTCGAACTGCTGATAAAGGAGACTCCAGATTTTATACCTCCAAATCTTTGGCCTCCAAACAGTCCGGACTTAAATCCTGTTGATTATAAAATTTGGGGAATAATGCAGGAGAAGGTATACAAGACAAAGGTCAGAAACATTGAAGAACTCCGTGAGCGAATTGTTAATGCTTGGGATGAATTTGATCAACTGGTCGTCGATGCTGCCGTTAGTCAGTGGCGTGTGCGTCTCGTAGCTTGTGTTGAAGCCAATGGCGGACATTTTGAACATAAATTATAGTTCACTAATATTTCAGGATTAAATTGTTTTTGGAATTTTAAAAATTGATGACAATTTACTAGTTCTCTCATTCGTATCTCAGGGGGTCGGAATTTTTCCGGACACAGTGTATATATATACTTATATAATAAGTCTTTATAGTTGATTAATGAATTGAGTTAAAATTCAGTGAACGATGGGGGTTTTAATCATGAATAAATGAATAAGTAAATAATAATTTGAATTATATGTCACTTGATAATGAATTTATGAATGGTTGTGCATACACATTTGTTGTTCTTTAGTTTGCCATGGAGGTTTTAAATATCTACCTGAAGCTGGACGCTGCTATCTGCTCATAATTGAAGCGGTTAATTGGACTACAGCCACTCAAAGATGTCAAGAGTACTACAGTGGCGCGCACCTCGTGGTTATTAACAGCACGGATGAGCAAATTGCAATTGCTTCATACCTGTCCTCGTTTATAAGTGAGTTACTAGATCTAGTTGAGAGAATGTGATCTGCTGCCTAAACTATTGCATAGTCAGGTTTATGTCACCAGAGCCCTTATTCTGTACTCATATCCCTATTAGTTTCTTATTTCTTGTTCTGAGTTACGACAGTGGCAATGCATCAGAGTGAATTCGATCTGGTGGCTTAGCTATCGTCTGCCAAGTGTGTGTCACTAGTGCCTTTATTCTCTACTTATATCTATATTAATACAATTATTCTTGCCCTCAGTCACCGCAGTAGCAGATGCGCCGGAAAGAAGTCGATTTCGTGGTTTAGTTCTTGCATTTCTGTATCATTAACGTTCTTTTTCACAATATAACATAGGTTTTTACAAAAACGAAATACAATAACACACCATATTTCAAATAATACTAAATTGGTACAAAAGGAGGACCTAAAGGGACCAGAATCCCGCTTCTGTTCAGTTGCTAATTAGCCCTTTAATAAACATGCAGTTATATTTACAGTTAGTATGGGCACGCAAAAGTTTTTTAAATATGAGGAGATGAGACACGCTCGGCAGGAAGATTGTTCCAAACAGTGGGACCAGTTACTTAATAGAGAATTTGCGAGTGTTGGTGTGATGTCCCAAAGCCGAACAAGCCCCTGCATTCATGGAGCACTGTAGCGGTAATGTTTGGCTCAATCCTTCTCGGCCTGCACCTGCACAATAATATATTAATATAACTAGATCGGTCTATAATTGGAGGCTGTTCTAGTTCTGTAAGAATGAGTTGCGGAGACTGTTTTAAAATAGTCATTAAAGGTGTTAGGTATTAAGCCGTGCTGATAACGAAACATAAATTCACCAGTTTGCAATATTCTAATATGATCTAATGTTAGAATGCCGTGGAGGAGGAATGATTGAGCAGTATGACACTTGTAATCAGATTTAGTAATTATTCGAACGGCTCTTTTCTGTAAGATAATCAAGCGTGTAAGTCGTGAGGTGTAGCCTAGTTCGAGGCCCAGACTATAATATTATTACAATATACTAAGTACGGGTGGATTAATGAGAAATATAGGTTAGTTAAAATGTTGATTGGAACATGTAATTTGAAATGCGCGATAAAATACCTGTGCTTTCTTTCTATAATTATAAGCTATGCTATGGCTACAGCAAACTGAAATGACTAGGCTCCAAACTCGAAAATAAAGTCAGTAACTTTTTTTCAGTTCGACAGGGTTTGGTGTTTGTAGTGTTTTCTGTTGAAATAATTATTAAGAAAAACTCAAATTTACTCTTTAAAGCACACTTAGCACGGTTAAAGTTAGCGTTAGCGTCCATGCTGCTTAACCACAGAACGGGCTTCTGAACTCCGCAAAATAAAAGCCCTGTAACTGAGTAACTTTAGAATCAAAAGGGTGAATAAGTTAGCAAAATGTCCATTATTTATAGAGTTTAGAAACGATCAAATTAACGTCGGTTCCCACCGGTAACAAAAGAGTAGGTCCACCATGCGATTGTCAGGCTCAAGCCTGGTGAATTAAAACCGAATTTGCGTTTGTATGACACCGTTAGGAATCCGATTTCGAGTGATTAAAGACAGACATTTTTGGTATAGCATGAGACGGCCCTGTTCTGTAACTTGTCTGCAGTTTTGAACTGATCGATAAAATTCAAATTCTGACTTTTGCCGAAAAGTGAAACTGCTAAAAAAACACCCTGCAAATTTGAAGTTTTCTCAAAAATTGTTTGAAGAATTCACCCACAATAACGTCTAAAGATAGTCACAAGTTTAAGCAGTTGATTGGGTTGCGACCATTGATCACGCTTTCTCAATACCAGCTTTATCCATGCACATGACTGATCAGCATGATTATCATATCTATCTGTTCCAGTGGAGTTCCGCTACAAGGAAACGCCACCTAGATTATGGAGACGCTATGCTGAATCTCCAGTGAAATACATTTTTAGAGTGCCCAATCTCTATATCTAAATCCACTCTCAAACAGTGTAGAAATTAACTTATAATGAAAAACTAGAATTATTATAATAATAATAATAATAATAATAATAATAATAATAATAATAATAATAATAATAATAATAATAATAATAATAATAATAATAATAATAATAATAATAATAATAATAATAATAATAATAATAATAATAATAATAATAATAATAATAATAATAATAATAATAATCTTTCACCATAATTAATTGAACTCAGGTCATTGACAATGCGCCTGGCGGCGTCGAATGCCATCTATAACACCAAACTGGAAGTCAGTAACGGATAATTGAACCGCACGCATTTTTGCGTTGTCTTGCAATAATAATAATAATAATAATAATAATAATAATAATAATAATAATAATAATAATAATAATAATAATAATAATAATAATAATAATAATAATAATAATAATAATAATAATAATAATAATAATAATAATAATAATAATAATAATAATAATAATAATAATAATAATAATAATAATAATAATAATAATAATAATAATAATAATTATAATAATTATAATAATAAGAATAATAATTGAATAATAACAAAACAGCTTACGAGAGTTCGGGTTAATTCAAGTGATCCTGTATACCTCGGGGCATAAAAAAATAAATAATAAAATAATATTAAAATAATGATAGTTGAATTGTTAATTGAATTAGTTACAATCCAATAACGCTATCGCGTGCCTGGGTTCGATGAGGCCCTAGAACCATGATTTAAGAACCATGATTTTAAGAACTCTGATTTTATAATAATAATAATACATGTATGTTAATTAGCAATAATAATAATAATAATTAATATTAATAATAATAATAATAATAATAATAATAATAATAATCATAATAATAAAATAATAATAATAATAATAATAATAATAATAATAATAATAATAATAATAATAATAATAATAATAATAATAATAATAATAATAATAATAATAATAATAATAATGAAATTAGTATCTATATTTTATCAGAACATAGTTCTCATCAAGACAAACAAACATTGAAAAGATCATACAAATTAGACTCCTCGTTAGATTTTTGTGATAAAAGAGTAATTCGACAATGGACCCAAGTTCCAAGACAAAAGCATGAGCGCCTTCAGTCCTGGGAGTTTAAGTAAGGTATGTTCGGGGGCTTTGAGGGACCTCAGGATAACATTTTAAAATTTTGTGAAAAATATTTTTAGGCAATACCTGAATAGAATAATGGGAAAAAATAGTAAAAAATAATAATAATAATATTGATAATAAAATAATAATAAATAATAATAATAATAATAATAATAATAATAATAATAATAATAATAATAATAATAATAATAATAATAATAATAATAATAATAATAATAATAATAATAATAATAATAATAATAACGACAATTTATACGGCCATGCTGTTACATGGGAGACTTACAAAACAGCTTACGAGAGTCGAGATAAGCCCTGGCGAACATATGTATACAACTATACATGTATGTTTTTAGCATGGATTTAAAGGAGTCCACGGAGTCGGCCAGTCGAATAGCAGGAGGCAGTCTGCCAATGCCATCTGTGCATCAGATTGTACTTCGGCTTAACGACACTTTTTCATATCGAAGATGATTAGTGTCGGAGGCAGAAAGCAACCTCGTACTCCACGTTTATATTGCGACCGAGCCACCCGCAGTAAAGATCCGAGAAATTAATCTCTGATAAACCGACCGACCAGAAATCGAACCCGGGCCGCCGGCGTGATGAGCGGGCTACCAACCCACTCGGCCACTCAGGATCTCTGTCTGTGCATCTGATTGATGGTTCAATTAAAGGAAGGCCTTCCACCACCACTAGATTGGAGTAGCGAGACCGCGCTACCATCTCAAAGCGGGAGGTCTCCTCTTCTTCCTCAAGTCGATGGTAGAAATTAATTCTTAGAGGAACTACTCGTTGTTGGCAAAACTTTCTGCGGTTAATTAAACCAACTGTACACCTATCTCTATTGTATCTCATTTGGCATTTCAAAGCCCTCCTCCGCAAAGCCTAGTACTGTCCTTGCTTTGATTCATGCTTTGTTTCTTCATGTTTTCATGTTGCAGATAACACGTCTGATCTATGCATAAACAGTGTTTGGAAACCCTATGGAAGAGCTGTTTGGCTTAGCGCTCAACGTCAAAACACCAGCGACTGTGACACCCCTTTTGTTTGGAAACCAAAACCGGAAAAAGAATTTCCCATAACGTATAGTAATTGGTTGCCTGGTGAACCTAACTGTGGCGGTGGCAAAGAAAAGTGTATGCAGATAGTTTCCGCGGGAGATTACGGGTGGAATGACGTGAGATGTGAAAACAGAATGTGTTCTCTCTGTCAGTACGATCCTCTGTAGATTAATTACAAGGAATCTGTGGACAAAACGTGCAAGCCGATGATGACGTCACTTTGTTGTCATCATTAGTGTTGTATCAGCATTAGCCTACTGTTAAATTGTATGGACAAACTATATTATTCGTAGGTATGGAAAAATCTTTCCAGACTGTCGTTGCTAATCCAAGGAGCCAGTCAAACATAGGACGAAAAAGAGATGAGCATAGAGAAAAAAATTAGTTTATGAACCTGGTGAATACTTACGCTGTAGCAAGCGCGGCTGAGAGAGTGAATGGGTTTTAAAGGAAATAGTAACAGTGAAAGGGAAGATACAATTTCTGGTCGAGAGAGAGAGTGAGGAAGAGCGAGGGTGGGGACATTTATTTACTGAATGTTTCCTAGAAAACTGCTTTTGCAATGTTCTAAGGTGGCTGTTAATGTGTTTTCTCAGATTTTCCTCTCGGCTTTTGATCGCACCTACCCTGAAATTTTATAATCATGCGAAACGACTTTGCTTACTAGCTATCATCGTCATCATCGTCATCATATTTCGAGTCAGTCATGCAGAGCCTGGCGATCCAAATGAAGAGAATATTGGTAGCTTAGAATTTTTTAGGAACCTCAATGTAAATACTGTATTGTAGGCGTACGTAATAGATTATGATAAAGTGAATTCCGAGTCTTATTTTTTTCTCAGTCGAATGAACAAGTGTCTACTCATTTATAACTGCAGTATAGTACATAATATTATGTAGGATATGACAGCAGCCTATACAACGTCATTAATATTATAACTTGATATTATATAATGACATAATAACTATATAACGAAATACTAACATACTCAACCATAGGCAGCCACTCCGACTATTGTCCTGTTCACCAACGGCGTATTGCCGTTGTTTTATAGAAATAAACGAATAATACACACATACACGCATACAGTGTCACACACATACATTAGGGGTGTCCAGAAAAATGATACATTGCAAAAACCAACCATTATCCTGAGGTCCCTCAAAGCCCCCGAACATACCTTACTTAAACTCCCAGGACTGAAGGCGCTCATGCTTTTGTCTTGGAACTTGGGTCCATTGTCGAATTACTCTTTTATCACAAAAATCTAACGAGGAGTCTAATTTGTATGATCTTTTCAATGTTTGTTTGTCTTGATGAGAACTATGTTCTGATAAAATATAGATACTAAATTCAGGGTCATTCAAGGTCATTTCAAGGTCATAAGAAACAAAATCTAGCATTAATCGAAGAAAAATGATCGGATCTCAGCCACTAATTGTTGAAATTGGTTAATTCTTTCTTTTCTATCTCGTCTTGAAAAGAGCTACCTGTGAAAAGAAATAAGGATACCAAAAGTAAGACGATCAAAAGTTATTCTAAGAACAAAAAGGTCAATTTCAGACCATGATTTTTCTATAAGTTGTCCTTTTTGTCCTTAAATAACTTTTGATCGTTTTACATTTGGTATCTTTGTTTCTTATCACAGATAGCCCTTATTAAGTCGAGAAATTCAAGAAAGAATTAGCCAATTTCAACAATTATTTGTTGAGTTCTGGTCATTTTTCTTCGATTTTTTTAGATTTTGTTTCTTATGACCTTAAAATGACCTTGAATGACCCTGAATTTAGTATATATATTTCATCTGGATTTAGCTCTCATTGGGACAAACATACATTGAAAAGTTCATCCAAATTGGACTTTTCGTTAAGTTTTTGTGATAAAAAGAATAAATCGACAATGGACCCAAGTTCCAAGACCCAAGCATGTGCGCCTTCAGTCCTGGGAGGTTAAGTAGGATATGTTCGGGGGCTTTGAGAGACCTCAGGATAACATTTTAAAATTCTGTAAAAAATATTTCCAGACAATACCTGAATAGGATAATGGGGAAAATAGGGAATGGTTGGTTTCTGCAATGTATCATTTTCTGGACACCCCAACACATACATATATATACATACACACATACATACATACATTAATACAATGCCATGCATACATACATACATACTTGCATACATAGGCTACATAAGAACAAAGGAGAGAAGGAAGGAGTGAAGGAAGAATGGAAAAAGGAAAAAAGAGAAGAGAATTGAATCAATGGGTTGACGTATGAAAATGAATGGATGGATAGATGGAAAGGTGAATGGATGGATGGTTGGTTTGAGCTGGCCAATAAAAATCGGCACCCAAGCATGTGTGATTATGTAACAAAACACATGCATACATTCGGAAACGCTATATATAATTAAGTTTCAAAGATGGGGTTTGAAAATCAGTCGTCTCATTAAATTATATGAAGCAACGCTAAAGAAATATCTCCCATTGACCTAAACGAAGTCAAATGAAAGAAGCTAAAATACTAAATGAAATATTGCGCGTTTTAGATTTTCTTTCCACAACGACATGAACTACAGTGTAAACTGCAAAAATAGATTTATCAATTTCTTCTAAACATCGGTGACTATTTTATTACCAAATGTGCAAAATAAAAGTTACAATCGAGCACACTGAGAAGCAGACATGAGTTAAAATGGTTTAACCCAAAATGAACAGTAGCGTATCGTAATTCCAACCAAACAAGTTTTTGGTGAGAAGGTATTATATCGACTTTCCGCCTTTAATTTAAGACAGAAAATTATGATGACTTTCCCATTAGAAGGAAGTTCTTTTCCTGCAATAAATTCTCTTAGTGATTCCAAAATGTGTAAACCAAACACTCTACGAACCACAAAATGCATATTTTTCTAAAGCAAGAGGATAGACATTAAAATTATAAATTTATTTACAAAAGCGATGGAATTGTATATACACTGTACAGTTGTGCTCAAACTAATCCTACAAATATATAAACATTGATTAATTATATATCGGTTAGAGTCAATGTCCTCAATTGCTAAACTAAAATGCAAAAAGTTTTAGAATAAGCAGGTAGTATAGCCTAAGCATGCTTTCACATGAAAAATACAACCTCTCTATATTTATACAAATTGGTTCCTGTCCTAGTTGACTTGCTTCGGGTGCAATCATTCAATGCACCCAAGGAATGGAATTTGGACATGAAAAACGACACATATTCAAAACCTGCAGACAAAAATAATGTAAACCGCTATGTTCTATTTCTGCTTCAAAAACGTGACATCATTGTGGCGAGGAAATTGAGTGAAACTGAGTTTGCGTAGGATACTGATCGCCTCGACATTCAACACGAGACTAGCAATTGCCCACTAGCACAGGACATGACCCTGAGTACTGAGCGCTTACTTAGCTGCAGCATATTTAATGCGGCAACAGTCGATGCAACAAATCGGCGTAGGAGAAAAATGTACAGTGTCGAAGTAAGACGGGAAATCCGAGAAGACACGGAAACAGTCTATGGTGGACAGTTAGTCATGGAACAGACAAGATTTGAGCCGAGAGTAACATAGTCTTTGTAGAGTGAACTTTTGCTGGAAGAGAGGGAGAAACTAACATGCTTTACTACATGTTGTGAATTGTATGCCTTGCTTTAACAGGGTTATGACCTGCAATGTAAAATGTAAAAGGAGATTTCTCAAATGTTTGTCAGTTTCAGTTTCGTTAGAATGCTTTTTACAATCATGTAGAACTACATGAGTTCCAGTGAGTGAACCCAAAATGGACATTGGTGTTCCATGCTGCAAAGAAATTGCGAAGGTATATTCACATTTCGCATTTCGCAGTTTAAGACAGAAGCATGAGTTTAAGATAGAAGCATGATATGACTTTACCTCTAGAGGTAAGTCCATCCTTTACTCTACAAGTAAGGGTCGTATTCGCACAGGGGACATATTAGTGTACTGCACGGCACGTCATCCCATCGGTAAGAATTGCTTGGCAAAAAGTGTGCACAATGTTCATTGCTCTTATAACAATCGGGTTTATTGACAGCCCAGTTGCTGTAGGTAAACGGTATTTCGATGCCAGGCTTCGGTCGCCACACGAATGTCGAATTGCAGCTGGTAGTGTTTCTTCTCTCGCAGCCAAGCCAGGCGATCTTTTGTTGAAACTTCGGATAAAAGCAGCCACCAGTGTCGTTCACTGCAATAGTCAAATTACGGAATATTATGTTGCAGATTATTATTTTATTATTCATTAATCATCGTCGTTTAATGGACAGAGCATCAATCGATGACTACTGAGCAACAACTGTCTGTGAAGGACTCGCTCAGAGTCTCTACACAGCAGGTGGTTAGCAGTTAATGAGCGCATTCTAAGCGACATCTATGAAAAATCGCGAACCATTGAAGGGGTCGGCACTATGCAAAACCAGTTACCGGTACTACAAGGCCGCGGCAGATGCAATTTCTTTTAAAATTGCTTTGTAAACAGCTATTGAACTGTTCTAAAAGTTGCCTCCTAAGTTTAGTTGCAAATGTTTCAGCCGAAGTTTTTTCTTTCCGAGCGGTATGTAACATACCTTTGTAAATGCTGTTTTCTATCCTCCGCCTTTGAAGCTTTCTCGTCCTCAGCGAAACCCGCCTTAGCAGCAGCTCTGCCTCCTCTCTCCGATCTCTCTGACAACTTCACTTGGACCTCCACTGGACATCGATTTCTGGACAACTCCTCTGATGTGACGCAGCGTTCGTGAATAAGCCGTTGCCCTGCGCTTGGCTATAGAGAACCGCTTTAGAAATTATTTTTACCTCCGGTCTTGCCCTGCTCCTTGCGAGACATGGCGCCTTGGGCCAACTTTATGCAGATGGCACACAGGTGTACATGCACTGCCTGTCATCTAACGCTGCCTCTACTGTCATGGTTATGGGTCAGACACTGACTGCGCTAGAGGCATGGATGGCATCAAACCGTCTCTGCCTAAACCCTTCAAAGACCAAATTCATGTGGCTGGGCTTCCGGCAGCAGCTGGCTAAGCTTAACCTGATTGACCTCTCTACTGAATTTCCTAGCTATACTGTCTCCACCTCGGTCCGAGACCATGGTATCCTATTGGATCAGGAACTAACTCTTGCACCACATCTCCATCGCCTCAGTCGCGACTGCTTCTATCAACTGCGCCAGTTCCGCACTGTCGCTCTCTCTCTCTCTCTCTCTCTCTCTCTCTCTCTCTCTCTCTCTCTCTCTCTCTCTCTCTCTCTCTCTCTCTCTCTCAACTGGCGCTGCAACTACACTAGTCTTGTGCATGCTTTCGTCTCAGCTCGCCTCGACTATTGCCTGTTCCTTTATTCTGGCTTTCCATCTGGACGGCTGGCCTGTCTTGACCGTATTCTACGCTCTGCAGCGCAACATATCGGCCAAATGCCCAAACTCTGTCATGTGTCAAATTACATGCGGTAGGTCCTGCGCTGGCTTCCTGTCTGTCAGCGTACCTACTTGACCTTTGCCAGCCTGTTTCAATTCAATTCAATTCTTTTATTGAAGCCATTAAAGTGAAACAAAGGTTACATGATTATTTTCCATTGTTAGCATCACAACACATTAGCAGCAAGATTATTTTTCATCACAAGCCACAAAAGGGAACCCCGAAAGGACAATGTCCCTCTAGCTAGGGTCACCTAAGTTATTACTATTATCGCAGTACATGATAACAACAGGAGGGACTTAGAGTCAATATTCAGTTTCGAACCAAAAAAAGCTATTGAGAAAAACACAAACCTTAACTACATACAAACTAAACAAAAAACCTTAACTAGAATCAAACCAAATAAGCAGATATTGGTTACCCTTACCAATCAGGTTAAACATAGCAAACGTGAATACATTTAAATACAAGGAAGGGCGAGAAAAGCAAGAATTAAACAGAATGAAAAGAGAACACAAAAATTGAAACAAAATATTTTTTGTCGGGTACTCGGAGTAGTCGCAATCGTATTCGTAATCTCCAAACTTCTAAAGCGCCACTTGAAAGCAAGCGCAGGGCAACAGCTTATTCACGAGCGCTCCCTACGCTCAGCGGGTAAGCGATGCTCTCAGTCCCGTTTGCCCGTACCTCTGTCATGCAAAATCGTGGTTTTTCTGTGGAAGGCCCGACGGTTTGGAATGGCTTGAGCTGCGCCTGTTCTTTAGGTCGCTCTCTGACATATTCTACAAGCACTTGAAAATTTTTCTTTTTGACCGTGCTGGAGTCGGGAGCACCTCTGAGTAGTTTCCTCGAAGAAGTCCTATATAAATACTTGAACGAATGAAGGAATTGCATCGCTACTGCTGTAGCCATCAAGAGGCTTACGATTATAAATACTCCATATTTCTAATCCAGCCAGCATCACTATTATAGATAGAAATAACACTACTCACTTCCAAACCGAGATGACATATAAGAGGCAAGAGCGCTCTGTTCAGCTGTGCCATTAACAACCACCAGATATGATCCGCCGAAGATTTTCATGCATCGCCTAACAGCAGCTGTCCAGTTCATGGCCTCGGTAATAATCCGATAGCAAGTCTTAGTCTGAGCTAAGTACTCGAAACCAGCATGGCAAACTGGTTAACACAATAATCATAAGGAAGTCAATGCATAATATCGAAGAAATCCACAGGAATGTTATCAACACTTGCACTCAACTGATATTAACACCGATAAATTAAGTATCACTCACCCATTTACATAGGTAGCCTACATACATACATATATGCAAACATATTAGATAGGCTACACCACACATTTGCAAGATATGATGAAAATCGATACATACATACATTTACATTTGATTTACATTTGATGTTATTTGGTAACCATAACAGAACAAGTAATGAACAAGTCAGTACATTGGCAGACAAGCATGGATACTCAGGAGACCCAAAAGGGGTCAAAGGTCCCGCTGGTCAGGGTCACCTGGGAAGGAATGTAATACAAATGGTATACAGGCCAACTGAAAAATAAGCTAAGTATCAACATTGGCAATAAAGAGTCTTAACTATTACTTAACTAATATATTCAATTTCAATCAGTGTGCACATTTTCTGTATATAATACATACATACATAGTTATATACATACATTCATACATATATAAAAACATAAATACATACATACATACATACATATATACATGCATAATTGTATAGGCACTCCTATACTGCCACCGGTGACTCTTCTAGTGAACAATGTTATCCAACCGACAAATGGTCTGCACAAAACGACATTTAACATCATGAGACCAGCACAGACATATTTTTCTTAATCTTTTTTTTCTTTGTTTCAGAACTAGCTGTAATCAGTTGCGGTGTGTCAGCTGTATTTTTGTGTGTGTGCCATTAAACGAATATAATAATAATATACATAATATATACGCAATGTCATACATGTACAGTATACACATACTTGCATACATTCATCTATGCATGCATACATAATGTATAAACACATACATACATATATATGTGCATACACACAATAAAAACTTGCGTACACACGTGCACATTATATACAAATTTTGTAAACATACATATCAACATACGTACATAATCTACTTACATGTGGATGACATACATAAATGAATCCGTATGGTGCACGGATTTTGTAGGCTTCTGAGAACATTATACTAAGTAAGTAAGTAAGTAAGTAAGTATATTCTTTATTTATCCAACTGCATAACCGCACTTTGGTTTACAAGAAACTCCACATCATAAAGCATTCTTGTTAAAAACGTTTTTCCTATTAAGTTGTCAGCCTGTGGGGCAATTCGGTCATGCGGTTTGGGACGCAGGGAATAGGGGAGTGTCTTTACAGGAGGGAGGAGCGGGTTCAGAACATGACCCGGGTCCGCCAAGGCAGCAGTAAAGAGGTTCCCATCTGCCATTCTATACAGCTGTTCTAATGTTGGGTTACCCTCTGGTTACTAGGGCGTATCTTATTATTTTGCCAGTTCGAGCCTCATCAATTCACTGAAAAATGAGCAGGGTATAGGCCATACGTACATTAGAGAAAAAAGGTACAATTAAATTTATATTTATTTTACATATTTTAATAACTTTCACGGATTTTGGAATCATTTCGTGGTGCGAGGGAGCAGGTGTGCCTTTCTCGGCAAGACATTTACAGTGACTTACCTTCTTAAACAATTAAGTTCATTTACGACAGAATTAATTTTAGAAAATTGTTATCCTACTTACTGACGGCGATGTTCCTAGTTGTGCAATTGTAATAGCTAAATGGAAAATACATGTCAGCGACTGTGCACGTAAACGACTTGATCGAAGGAAAGTAGCCAGGAATTAAAATAGACGAAATCACTTGGTTGTCTTCTTCAGTAACTGTTGCATTGTCGACCGTCTGACCATTGTAATCAATCCATTGTATAATAGGTGCAAGGTTACTTGTGTAGATCATATTGCATATCAACTGCACGTACTGATCATGAAACACTGATGCAGTGATGTTTGGGAACTCCTCAGCCGTTGTACTGTTGTCCTTACACACCGGGAATAATTCTGAAATTGTGAATGAAGGAAACAATTGGAGAGACTATGAATAATTATATTCGATAACAATAAAACTAATGTAACCACCGGTAAACGATCGTGAAAACATGATCTTCAATCAGTTTGAACATTTAATTTTTTTAAATAATGTTATTGTCTGTAACAGCGCAATAAATTCCATTCAGGACATACATGTAGTTTTAGAAATCTTAATTCGTCTATATTTTATTACACATAGGTCTTTATGACGGAAAGAAATGTAGCTCAAGCTAACTCAATTGTTGTAGGTCTATCAATAAGCGTGTAGCCTTGAATTTCTATCAACAACGATTCGAAGATTATGCAAATTAGTTAACTAAACATTCGAAATAGAAAGTAATAGGAATCTGCTGAAATTATACATTTAAATAGAACTAGTAAAAAATAAGTAACAAAGTTCATTTGAAAAAGCAGACTTAGGAGACTTCGACTACAGATGACAAAAGTAATACTAGTCTAGACAGCAGAAATAGAAGAGCCCATAATAATCACTTGCTTGATAGGATTAAGTAGCCTATAGATACATTTATTACTGAGCTGGGTTGATCCACGCAACAATATAGACAATGTTTATTATGATTCAATATTAAGATTGGCTCATTCATTCTCAACTTAGTATATCATAAGAGCATATCAATTAGTGTCCAGAAAATGATCGCAGAAAACACCCATACTCAAGTTTTTCCAGTTATTCTATTCATCTGTTGTCTATAAATATTTTCTACAGAATTTTAAAATGTTATCCTGAGGTCGCTCAAAGCCCCTGAACATACCCTACTTAAGTCTCCCAGAACTGAAGACGCCCATGCTCGGATCTTGGAACTTGGGTCCATTGTCGATTTACTCTTTTATCACAACAAATTAACGAAGAGTCTGATCTCGAAGAACTTTAAGTTGTTATGTTTATCTCAATGAGAGCTACATCCAGGTAAAATATACATACTAAATTCAAGGTCATTCAAGGTCATTTCCAGATCAAAATAACCAAAATCTAGCAAAATCAAAGAAAAATGATTAGATCTCAGCCAATAATTGTTGAAATTGGTTAATTCTTTCTTGCATTTCTCGTCTTGAAAAGGGCTACCTGTCATAAGAAACAAGGACCCCAGATGTAAGACGATCAAAAGTTCTTTAAAGGACAAAAAGGTCAATTTCAGACAATGATTTTTACTCTAAAATTGACCTGTTTGTAATAAAAATAACTTTTGATCGTCTTGTATTTGGTACCCTTGTTTCTTATCACAGGTAGCCCTTACCCAGACGAGAAATACAAGAAAGAATTAGCCAATTTCAACTATTATTATTGGCTGAGATCTGATCATTTTTCTTCAATTTTTGTTCGATTTCGTTTCTTATGACCTTGAAATGACCTTGAATGACCACGGATTTAGTATCTATATTTTACCAGAATATAGCTTTCATCGAGACAAATCAGCAATAAAAAATTCATCTAAATCGGACTATTTGTTAATTTTTTGTGATAAAAAGAGTAAATCGACAATGGACCCAAGTTCCAAGATCCGAGCTTGGGCGTCTTCAGTTCTGGGAACTTAAGTAGGGTATGTTCAGGGGCTTTGAGCGACCTCAGGATAACATTTTAAAATTCTGTAAAAAATATTTATAGACAACAAATGAATAGAATAACTGGAAAAACTTGAGTATTGATGTTTTCTGCGATGTTTCATTTTTCTGGACACCCCTAATATCAATGTTGGGTCGTGTCATGGAAACCAGATTACTTACAGTTCAGTGATCAAAATAAAATCAGTGAGAACATCGCGCGTGTTTTGTTGAGAGCTAACAACCTAAAAGCCTAGGTAGATAGACTAATCTGTTAAGAGTGAATGGTGTGTAGAATTCGAACGACGAGTAAGATTTGGAAAACATAAATAGTCGGGATTGAATGCTTGGAGAAATATGCTGTAGTACATCGTTGTAGAGAATAACTTTCAGATATTACCTATCTTCTGAGAGTTTATGGTCATTGTTTTGTAATCGTTGCAAAAACGAATAAACTGTACATATTAGTCAAAACTTTAAAGAGACGTTCTTAAGTTTGATTTGACCAGATAATTTACCTGGAGTCTTGTAACTGTTGAGATTTCTTGTCTGTTAAAGAAAAAAACACATACAGCCATACCGCATTATACATGACATCTCCTATTAATAAAATAGTTTTCATCAAACACCAAGACACCATTTTCGTTGAAAATGCTGCCTGATTTTATGCCATTTATTCACAATTGAAGGCTGTAGAATTTCTAAATTAATTCTCCGCATAATTATATGCATGAGCAAAACTGAGCATCACATTTAAGAATTATTATTACGATGCAACCAATAAAACTGTTAATTTCTGTTTTAAAATGGTGATGTAAGCATTGGCCTTTCGTGCACAAGCACGGTCTGTACATCCGAGTGTGTCCGGCCAAACCAAACCAGTCATTAATACGCTCATTAATGGTAAATAAAGTTCGGTTTCATGCATACCTGGAAATGATAGCATCTAGGAACGAAGGAAACTTTGATTGGCGTGTAGTGGAAAATTTCACACCGTCCGAGATCCTCTCTGTAGTTGTAATTCGTGCAGTTATCGTCCTGCGTACAATGCCAGGCACATTGCATTCCATAAACTGTGCTGGAATCGGAACATTTGGTGCATGGATACAACTGATTGAGAGGAACGACTATCGTTGGTTCATCGATGGCACAGGCAACGGTTCCATTGGGAAAACGTGTAGCCTTGAATTTCTTACACGCGTAGATTTCCATAACCAACAAAATCAACAGGCACTGGTAAATGTGAAGATACATGGTTGTGTCTGTTTCTCAGTAAAGGAAGTTTCAAAATGCTGCAACTGACAGACTTCTGAACTGCGTACTTCTGATAGGTACGCAGCTTGAAGAATGGACCCGAGGTATTAGGCTTACTCCTAACAAAGCTCCTTGTGATGCTTTTGTGATGCTTCACTTACTATGCACCTTATTTCTGCACTGCGAAACGACTTATAAATCAATAATATATGGCTGCTGCGTTTTTGTTTCCGTATATATAACAATTGCTTGTGCAAACAGCAAATCTGAGTCTGCTGCATAAATCATTACAGAGCAGGAGCAACCAATCGTTGTGGCATTGTGAACTGTCAGCTTTGGGAGAGTGTAAATCGTATCGTATCTAAACATTTGTAGAGCGCCTCTCGCAGCATAGACTATTCAGAGGCACTTTCATTGAAAATGCTTCAACTGGCAGTTAGACTTCTGCACTGCAAACGCGTCACGTGGGCTTTAGCTTAAAGAATTAGCTGAAGTGCAATTTTAACACAGCGCACACTGTGATGATACGTGTTGGGCCTATTATGGACGACGCTTTCTGTCCATACTGCAAAGTAGGTTTTATAAATAAAATAATACACAGCCATTAGTTTTTGCTCGGATTATTGGCAACACCTATCAACTCTGCTGCATAAATTATAAAAGCAGAACGCATACCAGATCGTTGTGGCATTGTGAATTGCCAGCTCATAAGGAATGACTGCAATAAGCCATCTCGCGCAGATCAATGTGAATCCGAGATCTAGTGTTTGCCTGTGACAAGGGCATTCGCCCATTGAGCGGCGTTCACGGCCAGAACTATTATTTTCCTGTACCTTTTAGTATAACCTCGTATCTATTGTCAATTCTAAATGAGTTTCTCGTCGGCATTTGTCGATATCCAAGCCGTGATGTCGTCTTGAAATGGATTCGCAATCCAGTTCTTCTTCTCACCGTTTGTCATTATCTTCAAGGAAATAACAATAAAAAATCTCTCTCATCCATCCAAAAAGGGGGAGCTTTTGGTTCCGCGAGCTCACACTTCTATTAGACAGCGTCGAACCTTTTCGATTGTTGTTCCCTCCATCTGGAATGGCCTCCAACTAGACTTGCGATTGATGCCTCGGTTAGATTCGCCTGCCTTTTAAAAGTATCGCAAATCACACTTTTATACTATATGGGCTGGGAGCGCCTCTGAGTAGGTCTCTTGAAGAGGCGCTATATAAATTCTCGGAATGAATTAATGAATGATCCAGACCTTTCGTTTTGGCATAAGTGTCAAGGGTCTCGAATATTTCTTCACTAGTACCTCAAATAACTGGTTCGCAGCACAACATAATCTTCATGCTGTTCGTTGTTCCAAATGAAAAGTAGACTAGGAAAAAAAGCAGATGGCACAAACCTGTACATTAGTAGATTCGTCCAGTTGCAGCAAGAAAAATTTGCTTTCGCGAACTCTTTGGATCACTTGATCTTCTGTCCACTTGGGCATTTTATTGATTTTTCCCACAGAGGAATTATTGTTTCGCCTTCGTTTGAGCTCTTACCAACAAGCATAACTCCAACCGCATCATTTATCGCTGGGGCGCCAGAGACTCACATTTTAAACAAATCAGGTACCAAGTTTGTATAGCTTTTTCATTGATCTTGGTGATATGCAAAAGCCTTTTGACGTTTCCAACTCTTCCAGGTTTCTTAGAAAAATTGTAGTGACCGCTATACACGTTTAAAATCGGGATGCTCCGTCTCAATATGCCGACGCAATTTGTTCGGGCATTTGCCTGCAGTACTTCACAGCAAACACGCACTGCGGTCGTTTTCTTCGTCATCTCCATTCAACGAAACTCCGATTTTTAATTAGTCGGAATCATACTTTCTGATAACTTTTCTTTCTTTCGATTGCTTTGAATTAGTTGTTGAAGGCTCGTCTCCATCGATTTCGATTGTCGTCGTTGGCATCTTTGTCAACCAGTCATCCATAATGCGGAGAAGATCAACTTAGACGAGACAATAAAAAATAAACAATGCGAATAATGCTGTTGATGGAAGATTGTTTCGAAGTTAACACACACACTGTTGTATCCTACCTAAGTTGGAGTTCTTAAAGTAAATATGGCGAAGGAAAAGTTCTGGAAACTGCTAACAATGGAAATATGCTGTCACATAGCGATCACAGAGCGCTTCGAACTCGAGAACGTACTGGATGAAGCTACCAGTGAGTTATCGAGTTAGATAAGCTATGCTCGTTAGATGGCAGCACTGAGCTGCGGCCGATTGCCTATCCACGTTTTCGCTGTGTTCACTGTTGAATGCAGAATCCAGTATATGCGCCTTATGTTTTCATCATTTTCACATTTTTCCGTTTTTTAACTTTCCCAGTTCTTATGATTTTAAAAAAATTAAAAAATCACAATAAAAAAACTTTTCGCGACGCACCAAAAATAGGTTCGCGAGTTCGCGACCCACCAGCGGGTCGTCACTCCACCATTTTGAGAAACGCTGGGCTAGTGAGGAGAAGGCAGAAGAGCCGAGATAGGTATTAGCTTGAAGTATGCCCTGAAACAGTTCTAGCAATAAATCACAGGTTTACAGGTACTGTATTGTTCCATGTGGGCTACTTGGCAGGACACACATATGTTCTACTGTTAGTACTATCTCCTGTAGATAAATTAAAGGAAGTCTGTAGTTGAATATGTGCCGATGATGACAATGTTGTACTTTATTATTATTACTAGCCTATTATAGTTGTATTAGCAATTTTGTTAAATTATGTGAGCACGATATGTATTATTCGTTGTTGTGCAAGTATAATATATCTTCGTTTATTAGAACCAATCAGGCTGGCAAACCGCAGCTCAGTAGGCCTACATACAGGTTAAATGCATTAATATAAGAAAAGAAAAAAGGTAAGAAAAGAAAAGAGGTAAGGCAAGTATACAGAAAATCTGTTCCAACTCTCGTCCCAAATCAGTGCGCCTTAGGAACGGACAGAAAGAGATGAAAACAGTCACAAAGGAAATGAATGTTTCGTTACTTAGCTGAATACTAGCAGGGCTTTAAAAAGAAAGATTGAAAGAGAAAGAAAATATACGTGATAGAGAGGAAGACAAGGAATGGGCATAGTCTACGTTCTACTGACAGTATTTCCCGACAATACGTTTTTTTCAGTTGTTTCTTTGTCTCTGAGATTTCAATCGGATTTGACCACATGCACTTGCCTTGCCTAGTAGCGGTTATTTGAGCGTCATATTGCCGTGGCGCTATAGAAGTCTTACCTTTTTATTATTATTATTACTACTATTATTGTTAGCTTTCTATCATAAAGAGACAAATTTGTATCTTCATAAAGCAAACAGACTCATATACAGACTAATTATTATTATTAGTTTTACCATTGCTATTGTGACTATTTTCTTGAAATCCAGACCTTCAAATAAATGACGTGTATTGTTTTTGCAATACATGTTTTGCCTCCGCTTAAAAAAATTCTGCGTGTTCCCATGTAGGCCCATGTCCTATACATCCAACTGTAATAAAGACGTCATAGTAGCGCCAGGCTACGCTATAAATGGCCATGGTAGCTGACAATCGATTGGGAGCCTGAGACTGAGGCAGATGTCGCATGGTACTCTCGCCATTACAGTGTGTAGCATCCCACTGATAACCATTTCTTCTTGTTTTGTATTTGTCTGGCTCTCTGTCTCTCTGTATCTCTGTCTCTCTGTCTGTCTCTCTGTCTCTGTCTGTCTGTCTGTCTGTCTGTCTGTGTCTGTCTGTCTGTGTCTGTGTCTGTGTCTGTGTCTGTCTGTGTCTGTGTCTGTGTCTGTGTCTGTGTCTGTCTCTGTCTCTCTCTGTCTCTCTGTCTCTCTCTCTGTCTCTCTCTGTCTGTCTCTCTCTGTCTCTCTCTGTCTCTCTCTGTCTCTCTCTGTCTCTCTCTCTCTCTCTCTCTGTCTCTGTCTCTCTCTCTCTCTCTCTCTCTCTCTCTCTCTCTCTCTCTCTCTCTCTCTCTCTCTCTCTCTCTCTCTCTGACACACACGTCTGTTTCTCCTTGTTTCCGCTTTTATCTTACACACTCCACTGGTCTCTCTCACAGCTACAAACACTCCATGTGGATCTCTTTGTCTTTCTACGGCATAAACATTCTATTTCCTTTGTCTCTCGATCATGCTTTGGTTAATCTATTGCCAGACGGCGCTTTGATCGTGCTGAGAATTGCGAAACTTTGTTTCAAAGACGCACGACCTGACGCTGTGCAGTGACGACATTTCGGACAAATATTTCTAGTCGGAATGTTTACGGGTAATACCTCCCACTGATAGAATCGAATCGCAACGATTATGTCTCACCATTTTTCTTCTTTCTGCCCATGAGTTCATCAATCGTTGCTGTCAATCGCATTTCTCTCTATATTTTCCACTCGTTTTGATAATGTGCCACCAGATTCAGCGTTTGGACATCCAGTTTGCACCAGTTTCTTACATCATCAACTGTTTGATCTACCTTTATTCACTGTGCCGTCGACCACGTTTAATCAGTCTGGTATCGTCCATCCTACAGATATGTCCAAAGAATTAAGCGTCCTTTCCATTATTTATCGTTGAAGTTTCTGGTGAACTACAAACCTCTGCACATCTTTGTTTGATGCTTTCTGCTGCCATTTTATGCGTAGGATCCTTCTGTAGCAGCTAATCTCAAATTCTGGCAATCTGTGCTGGTCATGTTTGTGCAACGTGAACGATTCAAACGTCCACTGTTCTAAAAATTTGGATTAAAATAAAAAAATTCGCATGACAATCACCATGGACGTCCTGAGGGGGGCAATCTGTGGCATTTGCCCCGCTGGGTTTTGCGCATATTTCAAAAAATACTTATCATCTTAATTTTAACAATTAATGGCTATGATTTTTCCATAGTGTTATTTTTATCTGAACTAGTCATGATAACCTTAAAAATTTCAAATATATAAAAACATTGAAACTTTTAACAGTTTGTATTTGAAATAAACTTTCAAATATAACTTAAAACGGATCCAAGAACGCAAACAACAGGTTCCATATCATGTCAAAAAATTAATGCTTCCAAAAGCGCTGGGGCTGTTGGGATCTGCGCCAGACCCCTCCCTAATCGCTGAAGCGATCGCTGAGGGTGACGTGATAGGTTCCTTTTCGGCACCCCCGTTAGTCCCCGTGCCAACAATTCAAAAACTTTGCCCCTTAAAAATTGTTTGCCCCCCCAAAATAAACTTTATGCGGACGCCCATGGCTATCAAATCTGTGGGTTTAATATTACAATGACAATGACTTATCAAAGTGGATTCATTCTTGCAACACATTTGAAAGCCTGTGATTAAATGTTTGTTCTTCATAGTGTAAATCGAAATATACTGCCGACGGTGTTTGGCGAACCTAGTCTTTTATCTTCTAGGTGGCATTCGTACAGGTATGCAGATCAAAAAGCGCAGATGATCGATTTACTTCGGATAATGAAATATGTAGAGTAGGCAATCAGTCAAATGGAAGGATCAATGGCATTCAATCCAGCAGAAACGAAATGAAATGGTTCGGCAACAGGTTGTAACAATCAACAATAGTAGCAGTAGAAGAATTAAGTAGTAGCGAGTAGTGATAAGACTGTTGTTTTTAACACAATAGGCTATAAGCTCCGCCTTCTATTCATCTAAGCTCCGCCTCCTATTGTTCTACTAATCCCCCTATTGTTCTTCTACAGGCGGCCATTGTCTCAAGGCTTAAGTCGACGCGTGCTAGGCCATTGTCTTCCGGTATAGGCCAACCCGGGCTACGGCCTGCTAGTCTATTGTTCCCTGCTCTGGCGCACAGCCTGCCACTCCTTTGTATGCTGGACTGGCCTACCCAAGTCTTTTGTTCTCTCATTTGGGCCACTGCCAATCAGATCCAATGACGGGTAAGCGCACGAGCAATCATTGGACAGTGCCCAGGGGTACAAGTATGATTGACAGTTATGCGCAGGTGGACCTATTGTTCTCCAAGCAGGGTGGCTCAACTTTGATCGACAGGCAGGTGCGAGCAATTCCATTGGACGCGGCTCTGAACCAACCAATTTCATCGGCGTATAAACTCGTAAACCCCTCCCCTCCCCTCCCCAAACCCAATGGCAAGGGCGGCGGGGGCGGCGGCGGCGGCCACTACCGAATAAAGCCCAAGCTTACTTACTTAACATTACAGACCGTTACTATTTCATCAAATCAACAGATGCCATTATAGCGCTTTAGAAGTTACAGAGATTGATAGAGATTTAGAGAGAGAAATTGAGAGAGAAGCGCGAGAAAGAGACGATTTCTACATCAGTCAACGCTGATTGGTCCACACCAACCACGTGACCGATGACGTCATATCTATTTATAGCACAACAATGGGAGTCTGTTGTCACCATTTCCATGACGACGGCACGCCTAGTTTCTGAATCACCCACGCTCGACTGCACAACAATGATCTAATTACATATATAGTAAGTATGGCACCTGATCTCTGCCATTACTCGTTAGCATCTGAATAAGGGTTTGTTTCATCGTTTGTTGTCACCGTTTCCATGACGTGTGCATTCATAATTTCATACACAAATACGATCGCTTGAACAAATATGAGATAATTAGTATATAGCTAGTTCACCACCTAACCTATTACATAACACTCATATGATGTGGTTACATGTTCTCATTAGCATAGGAATAGCAGGTTTGTTGTCACCATTTCCATCATGACGGTACGCAAAGTTTCTATATCATGAGCTAATTAGCACATCATTATTGCAACAACTCACCTATTGCATCACAACAACTATTACGTAACAGTCACTTTACCTCGCCACACAACCTCACTAGCATACGAATAGCAAGTTTCTTGTCCTCATTTACATATCCACTACACGCATACCTTGAAGAGTATGTCTTATAAATATTAAACGATCGCATCATTTCATACTTAGCAGCAATTGTTTGACAATATTGCGCATTGACCAAAATCTGCATGCAAGTTGGAATTCGATCATATAAACAAGCCAATACATGTAGAATTTTCGTCGGAAGAGTTAGAAGTTCTGAAGAGAGACGTAGAGTACCATTAGAATATGGAGCTTTATAAAATTCAATCTGTCTGAAACTAGCGGTTTCTACCAAACTCGAGTAACCTAAGACTTGAGAAACTCACAACTCGGGAAGATTCAAATTGTGAAACTTAAGACTTGCGAAACGTAAAACATGAGAAACTCTCAACTCGGGAAGTTTAAAAATTGTGAAGCCTAGAAACTTAAGACTCATGAAACATAAAACTTGACAAGTTTACAACTCAAACTTAGAAATTTAGCATTTGTGACACCTATAAATCGGCAATCTTTGAGGAATCCGTGAGTTGGAACACTTAGAAACGTACAAACTCGTAAATGTTCGAGAGAATGAGAGAGTCACAAGGCATGTGGAGAGAGCGAAACTTGAGAAACTTATAAATTTTAGAAAACTTCAAACTCTGTGTGATGTATTAGAAGTTCGAGAGAGTAAGAGATTGTGAGAGAGAGGTGTGTGATATTTTCACATGATGCTTTACATGATAAAGTTTGAGAGAGTCAGAGAGTGTGAGAGAGAGAGAGAGAGAGAGAGAGAGAGAGAGGGATAGAGAGACGCATGAGATGTGTTTGAAAACTCCAAGTTCATGAAATGTAAAACTGATAGAGAATCTTACAGAGAACTTTGCAAACCTTACAAGTTGAGAAACCTTTGAAAACTTACAACTTGGGAAATCACAGCCTATGAAATTTCAGAAGAGAACTTACTTGAGAAACTTAAAACTTACAAATTCACAAACCTTACAAGTCGAGAAAACCTTGAAAACTGTCAAATTTGAAAACATACTATTTGTGAAACGTTAAAATTTTAGTGAAACTTGCAGCTCTTAGCAAACTTGAAACTTTAGAACATACGAATTTGAAAACTAATAGCTTGAGGAAACTTTTAGAAAACTTTAAACTTTTAGGAAACTTAAATCTTTGTGTGACGCTTTAGAAGCTTGAGATAGTGAAACTTGAGCAACTTAGTGAAATTTGAAAGTCTTAGAGATCTAACAACTGATGAAACATGCAACTGATAGAAAATTCTGGCACATGGAGCATTAGAAGTTCGAGAGATTAAGCGAGAGAGAGATATAGAACTGCTTGAGAGTCATCATTTACAGCCATACTAATAATAATATGCGAATTGTAGCAATGAGAACTCAATCACGCATCGTACGACCATCGATTGGTCAAAATTCAAGTTGTCAATGGGATGAATACATATGCGTATCCGACAGTAGCTGTATCAATCTAAATCTAACCTGTGACCGAAGGAACGATTGTTTTGACGGATCGGACGAGATCAGTTGTCCTTTCACCGGTATGCATATTATACATGTGGATTTTGTTTATAATATTTAATTATAAAATCGAAAAGACTGCAACGGTAAATCAGTATCCGAGAGAATGGTGTTGAGCGCTTGCGTAACGAGATGTGAATCATGTTAGAAATGAACGCGTCAAGATCATATGTATACTATACATTTATGTGATTTACACGTTAATTGTGTAATATATAGGTGGCGAACTTTATACCGGAGTCATCAATCGCATTTTCCTCGCAAATCGAGTCATAATCGGTGTCAGCATCGTCTCTATCGTCATCTCCGTGCTAGTCGTAATGTACATCATCAACGCATTTCGACGACGATCCATCTTGTTTCGAACCATCAGACGACAAGCTCAGACCATCGCGGAATACCAAGACACCTGCCAGAATCCGCCTCCCTACGACTTCTATCTACCAATCGCACCATCTTATGCGACCAATCCGCCAACATATGCACGGATTTCCACCGGAGGAGATGATTGTTTATAAGCTGAATCGACATTATTTGAGAAAGTAACAAATTTGAAAACGAATAGATTGAGAAATTTACAACTTTCAACGAACTTTCAACTCGAATAATGTAAAACGTTGATAACTTACAGATTTTGAAAGCGCACAGCTTTTGAAATTGAACATTTTTAGAGAACTTTCAATTCCACAAACACGAGAAACTTAAAAATTCAGGAAACTTGCAACCTTTGTGAAACTCGTGAAACTGTCAAATCGTGATATTTAAAACTTTTAGAGAACCTACAATATTTGTGAAACTTACAACCTTTGCGAAACTCGTGTGATTTAAAACTTTCAGTGAACTTACAACTTGAACGGATTAAAAATTGTGAAACTCGAGAATCGTCAATCTTTGTGGAACTAGCGGTCTTTGCTAAACTTGAGAAACTGTAAACTCGTATAATTTCAAACTTGGAATATTGAAAATTGTGAAACTTGTAGTCTTTGCCAAACTCGAAGACCCTAAAACGTGAGAAACTCACAACCTTGGAAGCATCCAAAATCGGGAAGCCTAGAAACTTAAGACTAGTGAAACAGAATCTTTAAGAGAACTTACAACTTCAGAAACTTCAATATTCGCGAAACTGGTAGTCTTTACAAATCTTGAGTAACATAAGACTTGAGAAACTCACGATTCGATAAGAATCAAATTGTGAAACTTAGCAGTCGTAAAACACGAAACATGAGAAACTCACAACTCTGGAAGTTTCAAATTGTGAAACTTAGCATTCGTGAAACTTAGCATTCGTGAAATTTAGCATTCGTGAAACCTAACATTCGTGAAACTTAGCATTCGTGAAACTTAGCATTCGCGAAACATAAAACTTGTGAAGTTTACAAATTGTGATTCCTAGAAACTTAAGACTCGTGAAACGTAAAACTTTTAGAGAACTTACAACTCGGGAAGCTTAAAAATTGTCAAACTTAGAAATTTAACGCTCGTGAAACTCGCAAACCTGTAATCTTTGCGAAATCGAGGAGCTGGAAAACTTAGAAACGTACAAACGATCAATCTTTGCGAAACTGGAAACCTTAGAAACATACAAACATACGCATACGCATACACATACACACACATCGTGAACACACACAATTGGTAGAATGTTGAATCCATCAAACTCGAGAACATGGAAATCGGTAGATTGTAGCAATTTTATAGAGTAAACGATCAACTTTTACGATATGCGGAAAGGTTTCGCACTGAAAAATTACACTTTTAACGTTGTATAGTTGGAGGAAACTTAAAATTTTCGTAGCGCGAGTGCGTCTTCACGATGTCGAGGAGAGAAGCGACCAGAGTTTACTTAGCGGACTAGGTCGTCGTCGAGACTCACGAGATTAGAGCTTTCTTACTTAAAATTATATTCGCACCACGGATGTACGAGACACCATCCGACGTATCGAAGTTATAAATTTTAAGATCCGACGTTGGTTGGTTGGAATGGACGCTCGTATAGGCCACGCACGAATTTTAACGTGCAAAAGATAGAATATTGAGAATGTACTCGACGCGGAAACTGCAGCGACTCGACCCGACATTTCACATCTTTAGCGACTAATACGTTGTAAGTTTCACGAATGCTAAATTTCACGAATGCTAAGTTTCACGAATATGCTAAGTTTCACAATTTGAAACTTCCAGAGTTGTGAGTTTCTCATGTTTCGTGTTTTTCACGACTGCACGAATAAGTTTTCCCACGATTCAACCTGGAATGTTTGTAAACTTCATGTGTTGTAGTTTCTCAAGTCTTAGGTTACTCAAGTTTTGTAAAGACTACAGCCTGTTAGTTTCACGAATGATTGAAGTTTCTGAAGTTGTAAGTTCTCTTAAAGATTCTGTTTCACTAGTCTTAAGTTTCTAGGCTTCCTCGAAGTTTTGTATGCTTCCAAGGTTGACAGTTTCTCACGTTTTAGAGTCTTCGAGTTTGGCAAAGACTACAAGTTTCACAATTTTCAATATTCCAAGTTTTAAATTTCATTCTCACGAGTTGACAGTTTCTCAAGTTTCGCAAAGATCGCTAGTTCCACAAAGATTGACGTTTCTCGAGTTTCACAATTTTTAATCCGTTCAAGTTGTAAGTTCACTGAAAGTTTTAAATCACACGAGTTTCGCAAAGGTTGCAAGTTTCACGAAGATTGTAGATTCTCTAAAAGTTTTAAATAACACGATTTGACAGTTTCACGAGTTTCACAAAGGTTGCAAGTTTCCTGAATTTTTAAGTTTCTCGTGTTTGTCGAGTTGTAAGTTCTCTAAAAATTTTCAATTTCAAAAGCTGTGCGCTTTCAAAAGCTGTAAGTTATCAACGTTTTACATTGCTCGAGTTGAAAGTTCGTTGAAAGTTGTAAATTTCTCAATCTATTCGTTTTCAAATTTGTTACTTTCTCAAATAATGTCGATTCAGCTTATAAACAATCATCTCCTCCGGTGGAAATCCGTGTATATGTTGGCGGATTGGTCGCATAAGATGGTGCGATTGGTAGATAGAAGTCGTAGGGAGGCGGATTCTGGCAGGTGTCTTGGTATTCCGCGATGGTCTGAGCTTGTCGTCTGATGGTTCGAAACAAGATGGATCGTCGTCGAAATGCGTTGATGATGTACATTACGACTAGCACGGAGATGACGATAGAGAGTTGCTGACACCGATTATGACTCGATTTGCGAGGAAAATGCGATTGATGACTCCGGTATAAAGTTCGCCACCTATGTATTACACAATTAACGTGTAAATCGCATAATTGTATAGGTTTCCTATAGTATACATATGATCTTGACGCGTTCATTTCTAACATGATTCACATCTCGTTACGCAAGCGCTGAACACCATTCTCTCGGATCCTGATTTTCCGTTGCAGTCTTTTCGATTTTATAATTAAATATTATAAGCAAAATCCACATGTATAATATGCATACCGGTGAAAGGACAACTGATCTCGTCCGATCCGTCGAAGCAATCATTCCATCCATTACAGGTTAGATTTCGATTGACGCAGCTACTGTCGGATATGCATGTGTATTCATACCATTGACAACTTGAATTTTGACCAATCGATGGTCGTACGATGTGTGATTGAGTTCTCATTGCTACAATTCGCATATTATTATTAGTATGGCTGTAAATGATGACTCTCAAGCAGTTCTATATCTCTCTCTCGCTCAATCTCTCGAACTTCTAATGCTCCATGTGCCAGAATTTTCTAACAGTTGCAAGTTTCATCAGTTGTTAGATCTCTAAGACTTTCAAATTTCACTAAGTTGCTCAAGTTTCACTATCTCAAGCTTCTAAAGCGTCACACAAAGATTTAAGTTTCCTAAAAGTTTAAAGTTTTCTAAAAGTTTCCTCAAGCTATTAGTTTTCAAATTCGTATGTTCTAAAGTTTCAAGTTTGCTAAGAGCTGCAAGTTTCACTAAAATTTTAACATTTCACAAATATTATGTTTTCAAAGTTGACAGTTTTCAAGGTTTTCTCGACTTGTATGGTTTGTGAATTTGTAAGTTTTAAGTTTCTCAAGTAAGTTCTCTAAATGTTTGAAATTTCATAGGCTGTGATTTCCCAAGTTGTAAGTTTTCAAAGGTTTCTCAACTTGTAAGGTTTGCAAAGTTCTCTAAGCTCTGTAAGATTCTCTATCAGTTTTAAATTTCATGAACTTGGAGTTTTCAAAGTTGTCAGTTTCTCCGAAAATCTCATGCGTCTCTCTATCCCTCTCCCTCTCTCTCTCTCTCTCTCTCTCTCTCTCTCTCTCTCTCTCTCTCTCTCTCTCTCTCTCTCTCTCTCTCTCTCTCATCTCTCTCTGACTCTCTCAAACTTCTAAAGCATCATGTGAAAATATCACACACCTCTCTCTCACAATCTCTTACTCTCTCGAACTTCTAATACATCACACAGAGTTTGAAGTTTTCTAAAATTTATAAGTTTCTCAAGTTTCGCTCTCTCCACATGCCTTGTGACTCTCTCATTCTCTCGAACATTTACGAGTTTGTACGTTTCTAAGTTTTCCAACTCACGGATTCCTCAAAGATTGCCGATTTACAAGTGTTACAAAGGCTAAATTTCTAAGTTTGAGTTGTAAACTTGTCAAGTTTTATGTTTCATGAGTCTTAAGTTTCTAGGCTTCACAATTTTTAAACTTCCCGAGTTGAGAGTTTCTCATGTTTTACGTTTCGCAAGTCTTAAGTTTCACAATTTGAATCTTCCCGAGTTGTGAGTTTCTCAAGTCTTAGGTTACTCGAGTTTGGTAGAAACCGCTAGTTTCAGACAGATTGAATTTTATAAAGCTCCATATTCTAATGGTACTCTACGTCTCTCTTCAGAACTTCTAACTCTTCCGACGAAAATTCTACATGTATTGGCTTGTTTATATGATCGAATTCCAACTTGCATGCAGATTTTGGTCAATGCGCAATATTGTCAAACAATTGCTGCTAAGTATGAAATGATGCGATCGTTTAATATTTATAAGACATACTCTTCAAGGTATGCGTGTAGTGGATATGTAAATGAGGACAAGAAACTTGCTATTCGTATGCTAGTGAGGTTGTGTGGCGAGGTAAAGTGACTGTTACGTAATAGTTGTTGTGATGCAATAGGTGAGTTGTTGCAATAATGATGTGCTAATTAGCTCATGATATAGAAACTTTGCGTACCGTCATGATGGAAATGGTGACAACAAACCTGCTATTCCTATGCTAATGAGAACATGTAACCACATCATATGAGTGTTATGTAATAGGTTAGGTGGTGAACTAGCTATATACTAATTATCTCATATTTGTTCAAGCGATCGTATTTGTGTATGAAATTATGAATGCACACGTCATGGAAACGGTGACAACAAACGATGAAACAAACCCTTATTGAGATGCTAACGAGTAATGGCAGAGATCAGGTGCCATACTTACTATATGCTAATTAGATCATTGTTGTGCAGTCGAGCGTGGGTGATTCAGAAACTAGGCGTGCCGTCGTCATGGAAATGGTGACAACAGACTCCCATTGTTGTGCTATAAATAGATATGACGTCATCGGTCACGTGGTTGGCGTGGACCAATCAGCGTTGACTGAGGTAGAAACCGTCTCTTTCTCGCGCTTCTCTCTCAATTTCTCTCTCTAAATCTCTATCAATCTCTGTAACTTCTAAAGCGCTATAATGGCATCTGTTGATTTGTTGAAATAGTAACGGTCTGTAATGTTAAGTAAGTAAGCTTGGACTTTATTCGGTAGTGGCCGCCGCCGCCGCCCCCGCCGCCCTTGCCATTGGGTTTGGGGGAGGGGAGGGGTTTACGAGTTTACACGCCGATGAAATTGGTTGGTTCAGAGCCGCGTCCAATGGAATTGCTCGCACCTGCCTGTCGATCAAAGTTGAGCCACCCTGCTTGGGGAACAATAGGAACACCTGCGCATAACTGTCAATCATGTTTGCTGTCCCTGAGCACTGTCCAATGATTGCTCGTGCGCTTACCCGTCAATCAATTGAATCTGATTGGCCTAGTGGTCATTCGATTTGATTGGCTGTGATTCAGAATGGAGAACTTGGGTTGGCCAGCCCAGCATACAAAGGAGTGGCAGGCTGTGCGCCAGAGCAGGGAACAATAGACTAGCAGGCCGTAGCCCGGGTTGGCCTATACCGGAAGACAATGGCCTAGCACGCGTCGACTTAAGCCTTGAGACAATGGCCGCCTGTAGAAGAACAATAGGGGGATTAGTAGAACAATAGGAGGCAATAGGAGGCGGAGCTTATGTTAAAAACAACAGTCTTATCACTACTGTAGCGGATGAATTACAAAGGAGTGGGACAGCAGGGATTGTAATGGAAGCAGCATGAAAGGTAAATACTACAAAAGCACTTTATACGTTTGTTTACATGTCGCTATGGATACTTATCAGAATCGTTGTCTGGAAGTCCAATTGTAATTGTAATTGAACATTTACATAGCGCCACTTGGAGATTCAGAGGCGCTCCCGATCCAAGTCAGTGCTGTCACTAACAAATCAGGCATTTCTGGAACAGAGGAAGAAGAAGGCTGAGGAGCTCAAGCTGCAGTTCCTGCGGAATATGGTTCCAGCTAGACGGGCCGACATAAGTAAAGCTTCTGGATTGAACAGTAGCATCGCGCATGCGGGGAACATCCAGAAAGCCTCTGGCGGCAGAGCAGAGAGCGGAGCGACCAGGGTGTGAAGAGACCGAGGTATATAGGGTCTGAAGGTATGAAGGAGCTACCCAGACCAGAGAGTTGTGCATAAGTGTTAGAATGTTGAACTGAATGCGCTGAGGCACAGGAAGCCAGTGGAGAGTTTCCAGAGTGAAGGCAGATATGTGAACAAACTTTGGGAGACCATAAATAAGGCGGGCGGAAGCGTTAAGAATTGACTGAAGCTTGGAGAGGTTTAGTGAAGAGAGACCGGCAAAATTGGAGTTATTAATATTATTATTATTATTATTACATATTATTATTATTATTATTATTATTATTATTATTATTATTATTATTATTATTATTATTATTATTATTATTATTATTATTATAATGAGCAATTGCGAGTGAAGGACTTATGTATTATAATTATTATTATAACTATTATTATTATTATTATTATTATTATTATTATTATTATTATTATTATTATTATCATTATTATTATAAAACGGTTATTGTTCCTCTAAGATCAGAGTTCTAGGGCCCCATTGTAGCAAGGCATGCGACAGCGTTGAATCGCTGGACAGTAACAGAGATCTTTTGAAAAAGGAAGAAGGTTTCTTGTGGATCTTCCGTTGTTCTGGTCAACCGTCTGCCGAGTTCCTTGATGAAAGCCAGGCCTTCCTGGTCCAAAGGTCCCATCGTCTCTATCGCGATTGGAGTAAAAAGGTATCTTGTTTGAAGCTCCTCGTATTTGTTCTTCTTTCTAGTCGCGGCTATTTCCGCCGCTCCTCCCGCCGCTACAGCTGTCTCGACCAAGTACGACGGCGCAAAAGTGTCTACAATTGTGACATCCCAAATCAGGGAACGCCCGTTGTTCCATGGAATCAGGGTTTGGCCATCTGGTCTTTTCCCATCCAATCGGGCGAGGCCAGTCGGTTCCCTGATCGACGGGGTACCTGCCCTGATGAGGCTGCGTAGCACGATTTCATTGATGGAAGAGTGTCTGGCTTGTCTGCCGAAACCCGACGTGCAAGCCAAACCGTGCGATCCTCTGGCTGAAACCATTGTACCACACGGACATGTGTGTGGGGCACAGATGACCGCCCCCAGTCTCAAGCCCACCGCTACCCTCATATCTTCGTCATTGAGTCTTAAACCTTGAGAAGCTAGAGGGAGGGCGAATAGCCAGTCCGAGGCGTGTGGGGCCTGTATAGCATTAAGCCTCGCCCGGTCGTATTATTATTATTATTATTATTATTATTATTATTATTTTTATTTTATTTTTATAAAACTAGTCAAATTCGTCTGGAATATACACCTAACTGTCGTTAAGGTCCAGTGTGGCAAAAGTATCACGGAAAGCCACCGCATTGAACCGCTGGACCATTACAGATATGCGCATATTATTAATAATTACATATTATTATTATTAAGATTATTATTATTATTATTATTATTATTATTATTATTATTATTATTATTATTATTATAATAATGGTCATTATTATCAAACAATATTATTACTATTATTATTATTATAATTGATATTATTATTATTATTATTATTATTATTATTATTATTATTATTATTATTATTACTATGAGCACCGTCATTGTGGCTCCATGTACCTGACGAGACGCACACTCTTCCTACTGCCTACAAAATGTATAACATGTAATGGCTCCTCTTCATTTAGCGTCAATATGCAGTCAGCTAATGAAACAGCTCAATGGTACATACATGCATGCATGCATGCATACATGCATAGGCCTAATTAATTACGCGTCTAAATTCTACTGAAACTATAGAAATGCGATCATAGATCGTTATCGCATTGTGAATTTCCAGCAACTGAGCAACGTTACAACTTGGTGGAGAACCGTGGTAGGCCTACATACAGACACACACATATACATACGTGTACAACAGTTACTGTACAAGCATACATAAAATATTAATTACGCGTCTCAGTTCTATTGAAGCTATTGAAATGCCACCACAGGTCGTTGTTGCATTGTGAATTTGTAGCTTTTGCCAACTGCGTTCCCTTATATGAGAGCGAATGCGATATATATATGGTTGCCAACTAGTGTTTGCTTGGACTACAGCGTTTAATACAATGTGCCGTGTTCATGCATCGAAACATTTATATGGCGCACTTTTAGAACCCCGCATGGTCTAAAAGAACTACCTAGATGATTGCCAATGATTATGATTAGTGATTCACTGATTCAGAACATTTTATTTTCCAAATTTCGATAGCTATGAGTCGGCTTTTAAAGAGCTACTAGCATCGAAGAATCTCTGTGCATATGTTTAAGATATAGCATCACACAACGAATTCTAGGGCCTAATTGAAAATTAGAATTTAGCTTAGGACAAACGTTTAATTCAGATTGGTCACAGTTTAACAATTCATTTCTGCCAGGAGCAGAAACATATGATATCATTATTGTCATTATTTTTATTGCGTATTTATTAAGTGCCAATATCTAATACCAAGTGTCAATCGATAGCGCTGAGCAATTGTAAGTGAAGGACTTAGTCAAGATCCTTGCCCAATAACCAGTAGGTCGAACTCGTGCTTTCCACGTTGCAAGGCGAACGCTCTAACCAATTGGCTACCTCTATTCACTGGAGATAAATGAGAGTAAGCTTGGGTTCAGCTACTCCTGCACAGAGCACGGAAGTTGCTTCCATGAAATGTAGGCTCACAAAGGTTTGAAGTCCAATTGTTAATATAGACTACAGTTGTTTTTGCAGCATGGCTACCGTTGCTCAGGCATCAGGCTATTGTTCAAGCTGTTGAAGCTGGTATATTTTGATAACACATGTCCGCTCCTCCAAACTGAGATTAATTTGCCAGTTTCGTAGGTATGTAGTATATTTTGATAACACATGGGGGCCCGATAGCAGATTGGATAACATCTGGCACAGAGACCGAGAGGTACCGAGTTCGAGCCCCCGTTGGGCGGATATGCTTTGTAGGCTGCTATTAGCGCCGTTGTATTGCAGGCTGTTTGTTCTGTTAGTAGTTAAGATTTAAATTGCATAACATGTAAATGTACAGCGCAGTGCGTTTGTCAGGCGCTTATTATTATTATAAAAGATATTATTATTATTATTATTATTATTATTATTATTATTATTATTATTATTATTATTATTATTAGTATATCAGACGGAAGTTGCTCCTAATGTTATAGTTTGTTACTGTAACGCCTCGTTGTGCCACAGCAAATGCACTTTCTTGACTGCTTCTCTGACTATTTGGACGTAGCGCTCGAGAATAAACTGTTGTCCTACGCTTGGCTTTTAAATATTGTTTTAGAAATTTCATAGAAGACATTTACATTTTAACGAATTTACAGTTAACCCAAGCGAATAGGGATGGCTAGGACAGCCACAGTTTTCAAAAGTGTCGCTCATCCGCTACGAGTTTTCCCTATGGACTGAGAACTCCACATACGGGTCTTTTTAATGACAATGGCGGAATACTGATTATGGAACGTCTGCGTCCACAACCCGCCGTTGCTCTGCACACTGAAACTCATCGAATTATCGCCTGCAGTTCTCTATACTGTTTAGCATATATGTTCACGAAATGCAATGCAGTCAAATGAAAAAGAATTATAGTCTAGCTTAACAAAAAGACAGGAAACAAAGGCGTAATATTAGGCGAATGAATTATTCACAGATGAGTAGGCTAGTAATTCCCCGTTAGCATGGCTGTCATCGATTTTTCGCATAGGCCTGCAGCAATCAAATAGGCGGCTCAAATAGGCAGCTCAGCGCTATTAAGCTGCGTATGAGTTGTGTAATATATGATTCACAGAATCCACATAAGCCAGAAGACTTAAGAAATATTAAGTAAATCATTACAACGACTAAACATTACATGAAAATGACAATATGCAACCATATGCAACAATGGTTGTTTGTTACAGTATCTGTTTCTTCTCACTGATGCAACCGCTTAACTTCGAATTCTTCAAAAACACGTCTTTTTAAACGGGCTAACAACCTTTGCTTTCGACAAGTCATCTCCGACCAGTGGCCATATATACCTACCACCTTTTTGCTGATCCACGTGTTAACCTGTGGTGCTCAATGCACCATGTTTTATTACAATGGTCTTAAATGAACTTAGTTCAACACTGTTCAACTACAGTTTGAATACCAGAATACCTAAGCCGTTGCGCTGTATCTTTCCATGCGTGTTGCAGCTTGAAATAATAGAGAACCCGTTTGAAACTAATACTTAATAGGCATTGATGCTAATAACTACCTGAGTAGTTAACTTGTTTACCAAATCTAAAATAACGATCTTAAATTGCATTACATTTTTTCAATGTAGAACTTCTGTTTATTTTTGTCCACTGAAGATAGGGTTCGTTTCTTTTGGATGTTTAACTCACCTATAAATAGTTACGCAGTTTTTCGAACAAAGGCAGCAGCGTATTTATGTAAATAAACAGATATAACGAGTTTTTCAGGAACCTCGCCAAGAAAGTAAGCTGTATAATAATGTAGATGAAAATTTTTTCTACATGTGACTCATCTTTGGGAACTACTCCTCGGACTCAACAGAACCAATTCAGGTGGGTTTCAACCTTAGATGGAATGAAAACAGGACCAACAAATTCTAGTTTTAAGTTACTAGACCATTTGGACTACGAGGAAGCGTTACGTGAAAGTGAAAACAATGATAAGCGCATTAATGCACTTCTGCTCTTTTGAACGAGTCCCTTTATTGCTAGTATTGTGTTTTGCGAGTAATTCAAAGGCATTTGCAGTGTCGTCCATCGATTAGCTGACGCACGCAGAGAACAGTAGGCGTAGAAATTATGCTGACTATCAGTGACGCTCAAAGCTGCAACGCATGCATGCGCAACGAATTTAACAGTCGTTTGCAAACCGCAGCTGCAATTTACAATGTATAGTACTTCGACTTCATTATGAACATCTAGTCTGAGCTAAATAACCATAGTATAGCCAATAGGATCACAAGCCGATAAACTCCGTACATGAATACTAAAACACATCAATGTTTTCTCCGGTATATCAACCTCTGGTTATTTTGTGCGTAGGAATTCTTACTACAGAAAGGTACTTCACTGAAGCAAAGGTATTCAAGGCCACCCGTTTAATCAACGGAACGGCTGTCTGTGCCATCGAGGAACCAACGGTGGTCATTGCTTTTGACCAGCTGCCTCTCCTATCCGGTGATTCCAATACCTGCGCTCCTTCTGCAGCACAGTGTGCTTTCCAGTGTACTCGAGATGACAACTGTACCAACTACAACTACAGAGAAGATCTCGGAAGGTGTGAACTTTTCCATTACACTCCCACCAACTGTACTGTAAAGCCAGGATGCAATCATGTTCAGGTAGAAACATCTCTTGAACATAATTTTAATTTGTATTTACTATGTTACTTTACAAAGAGACGTAATCATTACTTTCTTTTATATAAGAAAGATCTTTTTACAAATTAGTAACCTTTATCGCTCCGATGACTATTGCACAAGACATGAAGCGATGGCACACCAAAACCAAACCGTTAACTGGTCAATATCCAGAATATCGTCCACGAAGACAGAAATGCAAGCAGTGGTAGAGAAACAATTTGGTTAATATCATTCTTAAGCCGAGGACTAAATGACGACATTGGTGATGGAGTATAACGAGCAGATACCGGAGAGAGGAGTTCCGAATTCTAGGTCCCGCAGCAGAAACAGATCGTTCACCAAGAACACTTCTTGAAATATGTATGACCCGATAAGGGTAAACCTTATCAGATGACTTTGTGGAATAGTGAGAAGTTTGAGGAATAAATATTGATTTTAAATACTGTCGTTGGCCAGCATACATTGAAAATTATTAACCACAATTTACAACAAATCCTTTTCTGAAATGGAAGACAATATGAATATCTTTTTGGGTTATTTCAAATAATATATTGACTAATTGCTTCTTTGCTAAAAACAATAAGATTCATTTTAAGAAATGAAGTAAAATAATCCTATCTGAAAGATTCGTATAATACCATGAATGGGTACTTTTCTGAAGGCAGGCATGCTCATGTCATCAGCAGCGTGGTGGCCTAAACAGAAATTGTAGGTTTTGTGGTATTTCTTGTACTTAATAGAATAAATGAATGAATAATAATAGATTTACGAGAATCAGAGACACACATACAGTCATTAACATGTTACGTTAGAGATAATTTTATAAACCGAGTGTTAACAGAGTGATAAATAATATTTAGTATTGTTTGATACCACTGCTAGAATTTGCTATATATCAGGTTGAATGTCTTCGAAATTTTGCTTATATGTTATTTGAGTAAGCTACTTTTGCGTAGTTACTTCGACTGAAAATATATGATGAGCATAGAATTTGTGTGTTATGCTGAGCAGGTCAGAGATCTAAACTGCTGCCGAGAAACAGGTGAGTTTATTGTTTCGTCACTGTATCAACTTTTTAGGAGAGTTTAGGACATAAACAACATCGCTAAATGTTCTATTCTGCCCCTTAAATAGAATGCATATTTATATCTAATAATACTTGTGTTAAGACCTTTGCGTGAACACAGTATCTCTCTACGTGCAGGTCGGAAGTTCGAATATTAGAGTTCGACCAAGACAAACAAAAGTTTAAGAAAGTTGTGTGGCAGTTGAGTAGGCCTAGGGCCTATTCTTCAGCTGAGAATTCTCTGTGGCATTAAAGTTTTTACAAAGTAGCGATTGTTCTGCATTATCTTACTTTACAGATTATAAGTTTATCAATTTCCAATACGGCTCTTGCAAATCCTCCATGCTCCCACATGTTACCTTTGAACTTCATTGATTAATTATATGATCTGTTTTATAGGTTTTCTACTCTGAGTTAAAACTTACATCGAAACACTTTTCATTCGATTACATATGGCAAAAATAATAATTGCAGATTTATTATAATAAATTTGATCCTATTAATACACACAGGATTATTTCCGGTGTGTAAAGACAATATTACACTCACTGGAGATATTCAGAACAGTACACGATCCCTGCTGCATGGTGAATACGTGCAGCTGACTTGCAATGTGACGTACACAAGCAGTTTCAATCCTTCCATACAATGGAAGGATCACAATGGCGATACTGTCAACAATGCGACCACTACTATAGAATACGGACGATTGATTTCTTCTATTCTAATACCTGGCTACGTTCCTTTGATGAAACAGTTTACCTGCATGGTAGCTGACATGTATTCTCCTGTTAATTATCACAATTGCACAACAAAGAACATCTCCGTCAGTAAGTAGAATCGTTTCTGTTCAAATTATTTAAACAATTCAACACCGACACAGCAAATAATTACGTGCTTTCAAGTAGACGTAGAGCATAGAACAAATTTGTCAGCAGCAAATCGCAGTTGATGTCTTTTTGCGCAATATTTCGACGTCTGAATTAGGCCTACTTGCCGTTGAATTCTTCAGTTTTTTGCAATCATAAGAATCCCAGCACACGAGCTATTTGGTTGAAGAAAAACATTGTTGCAAGAAAGAGTTTTGAAGAAACTTTAAGATGAAAATTTATTCTTTAATGGGCAACTTTTGCTTTTGTCTCTAAGAACATGGGTTCTACCTCTGTAAAAACAAATTATATTCTACATTGTGCTCGGCTTATTGGACACCGTCTCTGCATACATGCGTTTGCATTTTGTCTCTAAGATTGCTGCTCTGGTTTCTGTTGTGTTCTACCCATCTTACTTGCTGATCTTTGCCGCCCAGTGTCTGATGTTCCATTCGGGTGCTTTATGCGACGAGGGGTGAGTTCCTTGTTCCATTGCTATTAGGCGTAGGTTGATCTTTAGCGCATTTTCACAGGGTTCTACAAGTCCCTCAAGTCTTTTTTCTTTAAACACATATCTTGTCAAATGAATAATGAATTGTCGCAGTTAGAAGAAAGTTTTTGTCAAGGGATACGTGGTTAGAAAAAGTATTTGAGATTCACGTACGGTGACTGACATAGTTGTGCAACCTTACTGCTTACATGTTCCAAAAGTTGTGTATGTACTATGTAGCCTGTGTTATATATAATTATAGGACATTCGCAAATTTATTGTATAGTAGGTCTAAATTCTTCTGGGTGCGACCCACTGAACTTTCTCTCTGGGTGCATTTGCACCCAAGGCTCCCAAGGAATCGGCACCTATAGTATTCATTCCGTACAAAATATTACGTTATTGAGCCATGCATTGAGTAAGATTCAGTAGTAGATGGGGCTATTGCAATAACTTTAAATAAGTGTAACATAAAAAATACACATAATAGGTAGTTTAGCATATGCATTTTGTGCTGTCTAGTTTGTCACGCAGGCTTCCAGTATATGCCTGAAGATGGACGCTGCTACCTGATCATAATTGAAGCAGTTAATTGGACTACAGCCTCTCAAAGATGTCAAGAGTACTACAGTGGCTCTTACTTCGCGGTTATTAACAGCACGGATGAACAAATGGCAATTGTTTCTTACCTGTCCACTTGGTTTACTTGTGAGTACCATTATTGCTAGATCTACCGGAGTGAATGTGATCTGCTGGTTAAACCTTTGTATATTCAGTTTCGTACGTCAGTAGTGCTTGTATTGCTTGCATGTCTCAGTATTAATGTGCTTAATATCGCCTCTCCAGGATATCTACTCAGAGGCATTCTCTGCTCTAGCCTCTTATGATGCCAAGTCTCATTACGGACGAAAATATTACATCAGTTAGGAAAACAACGCACAGTAAGCGGGCCCCCACGCACACACGTGGAACATACCAAAGGATTCCCGTCGAAAGCTAACAGATGGCATGGATGTTCAGAGTCTCTGAGCCAAGTTGCGTCGAAAGAGAAGAGCGGCCACAGGTGACATCATTCGGAAAATCGATGTCGCTGTCGACTAGTCGTCACTCGCTGGTAAAAGATGACGCACGTCCGGATACTCGTCGAGGCATCAAGGAGTAGGCCTATACAAAAAAGGCATTCGGCGTGTGTCGGTCGGTAGATTGAAGCGCCTCCAGTGACGAAAGGTCGAGATAAACGGTCAGCGCAAATGTTAATAATTACGTAGCAAGTACGTTTAACAGTTTTTTAAAACATAAAGGCTTTGGCAACCGGAATACAGGCTTGCACCCAAGACCACACCTTCGGTTGTAAATTGTAATCGTAAATCGTTTTTTTTAATCAATCAATCAATTTCGTTTAATCTCAACATCAAGCTGACAGGTCGCAACATGTAACAGGTAACAGATATGGTATATCGTAATCGTAACAGATGGCATGGATGTTCAGAGTCTCTGTCTGAAAGAAAAGAAGTTTAGAATGTCTGTGGAGTATCCTGAGACGCAGTGAGACGGGGGATGTTTGAGACACAGCTGTTGAAGAGGTTACAAATTATAGAAAGATCATCCATCATACAAAGGGTAAACGCGATTGAACGCGCTGTTAATGAGCCATTGTCATGCAGTTTTTCGCTGATTGCCTTGCAATGTCATCCGTGTCGGATTGTTCGGTGGTTAGGTTAAATGTAGACTGGAATCGAGAAGCGCAACCCTGCTACCATATAAGAGTGGAAGGTTTGCATCTAGTTCTTCCTGCTGATCGTAGAAATTAATTATTATTGATCACTCTCCTCGTTATTTGTAAAACAATTTCTGGCTAACTCAATCAAAAGGTCGGAAGGTCTACTTTTTAACTGAGCCACTGCACAAATGTAACTGATTTAAATGAACTGCATCTTACACGTATATCGTATTCCAAGCAAAGCAAACTTTAACAAGGTTTCATGGCTTTGCTTTGATTCCTGCGCTGTTTCTTCACCATACTTGCTGCTCTGTGTCACATTTTGACACATATTGTAAACCGTTTTGTTAAGTTTAGATATAGTTGGACTATAATAATCGTGCAAATGGTGCAACAGCATTGACCTGTTTGATATTTTAGATAACACAACTAGTGTGTGCATGTACAAATCTTACTCTTGGTCTGGAAAAGCTGTCTGGGTTAGCGCTCAACGTCAAAACACAAGCAGCTGCAGCTCTCCTTTTGTTTGGAAACCAGAACCAGGAAAAGAATTTCCGATGACTTATAGCAAGTGGTCGTCCGGTGAACCTAGCTGTAGCGGTGACAAAGAACATTGTGTGCATGTATCTCCTGGGAGAAATTACGGTTGGAATGATGTGGGATGTGAACAAACAATGTGTACGCTCTGTCAGTACGATCCTCTGTAGATAAATTGCAAGTAGTCTGCATTGAAATAATATTATACTCAAGATGATGACGGTTTACGGACAGTTGCTCGCTTAGTCTCGCTAGGTCAGTTACTTGGTAACTTCATTATATCTATAAATATGCATAAATCTCGAAGATACAATGGCTTCGGTCAAACTCTGTACTCATCTTCTCAAGCTCGACGTAGTGCTTCTTTAGCATAACAGTTGCTCGTTAGGACACATTCTCGCTACGATAATTTCTAGCTAATGATTCATTGCTGGAGAAATCCACGAAACGCAAAGGAATATAGACTAATTAAATTATCGACGAGACGGTGGATTGCCACTCTGCAATTTTAATAAATAAATTTTCAGCAGCTCGGTCTCAGAATACATGTACTTCAGCATGACTTTTCAGCATTTTGTGGTTGAGGATAAAGTTGTGTGGTAGAATTGTAACCCACTGATGTTAAGAACCTTTGCATTAGAAAGAATGCAATTTTTTTATTCAACTGTTAGTTGCGAGAGCAACGGGCATCAGCACCATTTCACACGAGAGAAAGTTAGCTGGTGGAAGATTTGTGCAATCTTCCGATGGATGGTGGACACCTAAACTCCCTAACTGGAAGAACCGTTAGAGTAAAACCATAAACTCACATGCACACTGTTTCAATACATTTTTACACGATATAATCGACCTGACAACTTTTGCAAAGTCGATCCGGTGCAGCTATTGATCTAACAACATTCATTTGTGAACTTGCTTGAATTAAACGAATGGGCCAAAGCTAGGGTGTTTACTGTTTAGTCAACTGCTGCCTTTGTACAAAATATGCCCAAGTTTGCTAAATACTTCAGGCGTAAAACACTTTTGAAACAAAATCAATTGAATTTAACTACAGCATGTTTTCATATCACGTCTACCGTTGATGAGAAATCTGATTAGTGTCCAGGCTGCAGAAATACTGAGATCTTTCAAAAACACGCGTCTGATCTTCCTAACTGCAAATTGCCTTTTTCGCATGTATACATATGCACAGGTGCCAAAGAATATCCAATGCAAGTTGCTGCTAAAGCTGCATAGTGTGTCATTGCAACAGCATAGACATTCTCTGGACAAACCTCTCTGAAACGGCGTAGCGCTCAATAATAACCAGAGGCCCTGCCCTTAATTTTTAAGTAGCGCTTTGGGATTTGAACCAGACGAATGGGGATGGCTACCGCACCCTACACTCCCCTACAGTAACTATCTTGCTATTATTGTCGCTCTTGCATTTCAAGCTGTCCCTACTGGCGTAGAACTCCGCATACATGCATTGTTAATGAAAATGGCGGAATAATGATCCTGAGGCGTCTGTGTACAAACTGTTCTGCACTAACAACAGTCATCAAATCGTCGCCTATGATACAGCTTAGCCTATGTTCGAGAGGTGCAATGCAGTGAAATAAATCATGATACTAGTATACCGTACACTAGTGACGCCTATCGAAAACGTCGCACTGGTTTGGTTATAAGCTGCATCCATGGCTGTGCTCCATCTTACCTGCGCGACCTCTGCCGCCCAGTGTCCGACGTTGTAGCGCGTCGGGCGCTTCGCTTCGCGACGACGGGGTAACTCCTAGTTACACGGGCTCGCTTGGCTGCTAGGCATCGCCGAGCTTTTTCAGTTGCAAGACCCTTCATCTGGAATGACCTACCATCGGAGCTGAGCTTGAACCTCTGATCAATCCAACTGGGTTCTATAAATCACTCAAGTCTTTTTCCTTATGCAGTGGTTGGGCTGGGAGCGCTCCTGAGTAGATTTCTTGAAGGGCGTTATATAAATCTCAAAAACGAATGAATGAATGAATGAATGAATGAATGAATGAATGAATGAATGAATGAATGAATGAATGAATGAATGAATGGGCTAAAACTTCTAGTCTTCATCAGTTACTAGGTGGATAATTTCAAAGCGATGATCGAACCACAGTTTGACTAAACTGGTAAAATCTCAAAATTTGAGAACTAACTAAACACCCCGCGTCTGGTACTTACAAAGTGACAACAACTAAGAGATCGAGATTCTGTTGACGTCAAAAGTAATCACCTGCCATCTGCATGGTAAAAGACTCAGAAGCACGCGACTTTATTCACATGTTTTACATATATGTATGTATGAGCACTTGTTATAGCGCCCCTTCAAGATTTCTACTCAGAGGCGCTCCCGACTACAGCGCGGACACTGAATCGGAGTTTCACGCCGAAGCGCATGAGCAAGTGAGAGTGAAGGACTTGCCCAGGGTCCTACGCGGCGGCTTGAGGTGAATTCGAACCCGCAACCCTCCGGCTGCAAGGCACCGAACATACCCCTACACCACCGCGCCTTGACCTTATTACTCTAGAGTTCTCTATGCTAGTGTTCAATGACAATGTCCATCCCTCATTCGAAAGTTATGGTCAACTTCACAATGAGTAAAACAACACACATATTATTTCTCTAAACCTATGACATTGTACCTGATTACGGTGTGCCAATCAGAGTTGTCTTCTCAATAAACGAATACAATTACAATTATTACTCATTCCTCAATGAATATATGAGATGAGGTCATACAACTGTTGTCCGTTTGATTGGACGCCACGTGTATGAACCGTGCTACTGGATACACAAATCTGTAAACAAACACTGAAGATTGATACGCGAAAGGGCAATTTCATGCACCGATCCACCTGGAGGTAATGCGCTCACTGATAGGCCTATTCCAAAGGCTTTAAACTCAGGGTATATGAAAACAATTATATGCGAATCAACTAACCTCCGGTCTTTTGAGCTCGTGCGTTTATTAATTTGTTTGTGCTTCGCGATTTATTCAATGACTAGAGTATAATTGTCGTAGATATCGATTAAGCGAATCCCGCAGCGAGGAGTAGTCTACATAATATGTTTTCGGTACGCTCAAATTGTGAAGGTCCAAGTAGCATGCGACGAACAGAACAGTCATCTAGAAGTGTAGCAAAGGTATTCAAAGCCACCCGTTTAATCAACGGAACGGCTGTCTGTGCTATCGAGGAACCAACGGCTGACCAGCTGCCTCTCCTATCCAGTGATTCCCATACCTGCGCCCCATATGCAGCACAGTGTGCTTTCCAGTGTAATCGAGATGACAATAATGTACCAACTACAACTACAGAGAAGATCTCGGAAGGTGTGAACTTTTCCATTACACTCCCACCAACTGTGTTATCAAGCCAGGATGCAATCATCTTCAGGTAGAAACATCTCGTGTATACAACTTAATTGTGTTTTTACTTTTCATGTCACTTTACAGTCACACGTTTATAATCTCATTTATGCACAAAAAACTTGTCAGGTTCGACAGGCTACTTTGAATAATTAAAGTTGACTAAATGCCTTTTAGCCAACGAACATAAAATCCACTTTAAGAAACTATGTAAAAATATTCTAATTGCTTGTTTCACACAAAACACAATGATGTAGGAGTGCTTTACTACAGAATTCACGCTACACAGTTTCTCTGGAAAACATGTAGCGTAGGTATGAACAGACAGTCGAGAAGTGACGGTTTCCACAAAAGTTATAGAGCTTCAATATTTCCGATATTGATGAATGAATTAATGAATAATAGCATATATTTTGTATTATATACATCAACATATGAATCACGGTCATGGATATTGTTTTTCACTTGTTGTTGTTTAAGATATTCGTTTTTGAACTGAGTCTTAACGATGCTTTAGATATATGCAGAGCATTGTCTCTGGTTTGTTATTGTATGATTTGCATTGTTTAGCTGCTAGAAGCACTAAATGTGAGATTTTCAATGTTTTGGCACCCAGTGCTACTCTTATGTCCTTTCTTTCGTTACCATTTTTATATGTTGCATTGCTGCTTCGGCTGATAATATCTGACCTGCTGAGAAATTTTCTTTTATGGTTTGCAGATCAGAGATCTAAACTGCTGTCGCGATTCAGGTAAGCTTATTATCGACCTCGCTATATCCATTAAGACGAACATTAAGCCTATGGGACAAAACATGTTTATCGTTTATGTTCTATTCCGCGCTGTAACTGAAATTCTATTTCTAACTTATAAATGCTCGTGTTAGACGATTTGATTAATTCACAGTTTAAGCTTTACCTGTATGCCAGAAGTTCGAATTCTTCAGTCTTATCAAGAAGTGCAAATGGTTTCAGACGCTCCGCAGACTGTGGCTCTGATCAGACGCATTAATGGAGCTCGTCTGTTTTGACCTTATTAAATAAGGTCAAAACAAACGTAGGTCATCTTTATTTGTACCTTGCATCATAGTTTGGTGTTGCTGAAGCTCGTCAGACTTCGAAGTTCTGGATTATATCTTCGTCTCATTCGTACAATATTTTAGCGCGTTATAATCTTAGCATATGAGACGACATTAATGTTGACTGTGTAAAGCATCCTAGAAATAGCTTGCTACTGAAGATGCTGAATAAATTATAGCAATCACGATTACAATTACAAGGCTGCACGGTAGCTGAGTGCTTTTCAGCTGAGGATTCCTCTCTGCAGTCAAAAATGTTTCAATAGTAGTGATTGTTTTCTATTACCTTATTTTATAGGAATTAAATAGCTCGACTTTATCTGGTTCTCTCATGGTTTTGACTTTGAGAAACTTATTGTCTTTAACTTCAAATATAAATTATATGACCTTTTTCTTGTTTAATGGTGGGCGCGATGGTGTAGTGATTAGCGTGCTGGGCTGTCAGCCGAGAGGACGGGGTTCTAACAAAATCCCCGCCATGGCAGAAATTTTGTTCGAGATGTCTGCACCATCTGCACTACCTATTGTTGTATTGTATTGTATTTATAAATTTATAAAGCGCCTCTCACAGTGAACACCAATCAGAGGCGCTCCCAGTGCGAAAGACTCCGAGCGAAAAGAGTGGTAACCTAGCCAAGTAAGCTATGACGAGTACAATGGCCGTTCACTGTCGGTGGGAAGATGGGACGGCGATGGAGAGGATTGGCCACCCGCCAACATATGCCGAGGCTAAGAAAATAAAGTCGTTAACACTTCATACCCTATGGCTGCGTCTCAAGCTAGCTCAAGAGACTCTTCTTCTTTTGCTTCTTCTTCTTCTTCCTCGCATTATTCTTCGCGTACTTCTTCTTCTCCTTCTCCTCCTCCTTCTACTTCTTCGCATTTTCTTTGCATTTTTCTTCGCATTCTTCTTCGCATTCTTCTCGTAATTTGAGAAACTAAATTAAATTTAGGCCCTACTCTTATATCGATAACATAATTATAAGTGAAAAAGTGAAATCTAAAAGTTGCATTATTGTGATTACTGATCTCATAAACTTAGGATTCTTTCCGGTGTGTTCGGACAATACTTCACCCGCTGGCAATATTCAGACCCGTGCAGGATTATTGCTGCATAGTCAATACGTGCAGCATTAGGATCTGTGTCCTAATGTGCGGTGTGAGCTACACAAACAATGGCAGGGCTTCTATTAAATGGATGGAATGCAGAGAGGCATGTAATCGCCAGTAAACGATTACAGTTGAACAACAAGTAAACTTTCCGTCAGTTAGTAGAATCGGTCCTGTCCAGTGCATTTCAAAGTACAGTCTTAGGCCTACCTAAGGCCTACCTACCTTCTGTAAGTGAAAGACATGTAGATTTACAGCATGCAAATAAATACACTTGCATTCAATTAACTACAGTTCAAGTTATTTTGAGTAGTATTTAAATATCTAATCACACACTGTTTAATTTTTTGCAGTCAAAAGAATCGCATCGACGAGAACTATAGGTTGAAATTGCAAGCCTCAACTTAAAAGAATCCTATTACAGAATAATTTCTAAAGAAAATTTATTTAAAATTGTATTCAGCTGTGTAGAATATTAAATCTTAATGTATCGGCTTAAGTATTTCAAAATTAGTGTCGCATGAAAATTAAATCATCAGTAGATTTTTCATATGGATTTTTTGCTCTTTAGTTTGTCCTAGGGGATTCCAGTGTCTGCCTGAAGCTGGACGCTGCTATGTACTTATATTTGAAGCGGTTAATTGGACAACAGCTATTCGTCGATGCCAAGAGATCTACAATGGCTCTTACCTCGTGATGATCAACAGCACAGCTGAAAAGAACGCGATTGCATCTTATCTGACCTCTCAGTTTCATTGTGAGTATCGATAATAGTGAGAAATGTAATCTTCTGGTTATATAGGATTGTATTGCATAGTCTGATTTGTGTCCTTATTCTGTGCTCATACCCCCAATAAGATGTCTTTAGTCCTGAGTAAAATCAATGGTATAAGTATCTGGAAAGAAATTGATCTGCCGGCTGAGCTATCGTATGATCAGGTTTGTGTATCACTAGTGCTCTTATTCGGAGTTTACATCTGATATAATGTACTTATTCTTGTTCTGAGTTGTGGAAATGGTAGATGCATCGGAAAGAAAACGATCTGTTGGCTGAACTGTTTTAAAGTAAAGTCTGTGCATCACAAGTGTTTCTATTCCAGTATCTAAAGAAACTATCATATTGATACAGTGAACAAAAATGGTTAAACTTCGTCGCCGAATTACATTGGGTTAAAGATAATATATTCCATTTGATATATTGTTTTATTTGAGTAACTATATGTACGTACTTGCGTATAAGTGATAATGGAAAACTGAAAGTAGTTCCCACTTTCAAATCGAAAGGGTTTGCCAATATCGTGCTTTTCCGTTGGATTATTTTTACTTTAAGAAACCTAAACCTTGACACATGATATTATCTTGTACTATGAAAGCTAATGCTTGTGATGTAAGCATAAGAACTTTAAGATGGGTAAATAGGTTGCCAGAATTCCGCCCATAAATCTTCAAAGCGATCGAATTACCGTTGTTTCTCCCACCTATGATCAAATAATGCTACACATTCTTTGTTTAGTTACATTAGTATACGCCTACTGGTTAGGCACAATCCTGGTGAATGAAAACCGATTTTTTGCGCACTATTAATTTGATTTCCAAATCTGCAGAACTTATATTTTTTGCAAGAATTTGCTCAAAACTTAACCTACAACTCCATGTCTTAATATAATAATAATTGGCATTATGATTTAAGGAGTTAATCGAGCTACAAGCACTGCTGACGCTTTGCATTAACAACAGTGGATATTGTTAGGGTCTCATGGCTGAGTCCTAACCGGTACTGGGATGGGCATTGGTTACACTTGTGTAATTTCCTTAGCCAAGGGGAGTCCTCTAGTGAGAGAACTTGTCTATATAAGGGGGTAGGAAAAGGGACGGTTAGAGATTCTCTGATAATCCAGCCTTCGTGCTAGTTGTCTTGTCCGAGATCTCTCTGGGTGCATGGTAGTCAAGCTAGTTCGTGGCTTGTGCCATTCTTGACTCTACTTAAGGTTGCTTGAGTTTGTGATGTTCGTCAGCCCGTTGCTGAGTTGCAGACTTCTTGTTTGTTGGTCGTTCTTCGTCTTGAGAGCGAACCCTTCTTCCACCGTCGTTCTACGGTTGGGTAATGTATCGTTTGATTTGTTGTTTTGTCGAGAATTATACCTTGAAAACTAGATACGAGTCTTGAGCTTTGTTATAGCTGGGGGAACCTCTTACAATATGCACAATTGCACATGACTGAATAATATGGCACATGCTCTGCATTAAATACTCCAATCTGTTCCAGCAAAGAAACACAATCTTCATTCTGGGACTTTATGCTGGATCTCTAGAGAGAGCACTTTATATAATGTTTTTCGTGCAGGCCTACTCAGTAATACCTTCTAGACTCAATCTACTATAAGTAGACCATAATAAGCATTTACAAGAAATAACTGCCTGGACGGTAAGTTATTGACAAAGCGATTGACAGCATGCAGTTACACCTTTAAGGATCCTGAGTGGCCGAGTGGGTTGGTGCCCGCTCGCCGCGCCGGCGCCCCGGGTTCGCTTCCCGGTCGGGTCGGATTATCAGAGATTAATTTCTAGGATCTTTACTGCGGGTGGCTCGGTCGCATTATAAACGTGGAGTACAATACAACACACAATACAACACATCACAATAAAACTGGGGCGCGGTGGTTTAGGGGTATGTTCGGTGCCTTGCAGCTGGAGGGTTGCGGGTTCGAATCCACCTCAAAGTCGCCGCGTAGGGACCCTGGGCAAGTCCTTCACTCACAATTGCTCATGCGCTTCGGCGTGAAACTCCGATTCAGCGTTCGCGCAGTAGTCGGGAGCGCCTCTGAATGGGAAATCTGGTTGGGGCGCTATAACAAGTGTTCAAATACAATACAATACAATACACCTTTAATCTCCGGGAGTGGAAAACCGTTATGGGAGGGAGTGTTAACTGATGTTGCTTCTTAGAATTAGAGTAGACTTTAACACCTCTTGGCGCCACATGAAGTGCAAAAGTTGTGATTATTTCTTTTGGGCATAGGAACTGCACATTGAACTGCATTTTATTTCGCATTTCAAGCCTTCCTCCGCAAAGCTTAATGTCTTTTGTTTGGTTTTTGCTCTGTTTCCTAATTTTCCGCTCTATGCAATGTCATGTACAGTTATACCTAGGAATCAGTTTTGTTCTCAACGCTTCCTAAGTTTACATCTTAGTGAATTCTAGAAACCATGCAAATGGTGCAACAGTACTGAACTGTTTGATATTGCAGATGTCTCGACTAATCTATGCAAGAACATGGCTTACTCTCGGTCTGGAGGAAAAGCGGTGTGGCTTAGCGCTCAACGTCAAAACACAAGCACCTGCAAATCTCCATTTGTTTGGAAACCAGAACCAGGAAAAGAATTTCCGATGACTTATAGTAATTGGTCATCCGGTGAACCAAACTGTTACGGTGGCAATGAACACTGTGTACACACTGTGCATGGATCTCCCACGAAAGCTGACGGGTGGAATGACGTGGGATGTGAAAACGAAATGTGTTTTCTTTGTCAGTACGATCCTCTGTAGATAAATTACATGGAGTCTGTTCTGAAATTTGCCCTACGCAGACGATGACGTTTTACGGACAAATGCTACTTGCTAATAATTAATTGCCAATCAACCATTTAGCATGCTGTTGTAACAGCTGATAACAGCGGATACTGGACTGCCCCTCTGACTATTTGGACAAACTCTGTGACACGGCGTAGCGCTCAATGATAACCTGATGCCCTGCGCTTGGCTTTTGAGTAGCGCTTTGGGAACGGACGACATTTGCATTTAAACAAATGCACAATTGATCCAGGCGAATAGGGGTAGGCTAGCACAGTCTCCATTTTCCAAAGGTCGCTCATGTGCTACCAGTTTTCTATGTAGGCGTAAAACTCCTCGTACAGGCCTTGTTAATGACAAGGCCTTTATGAAGCGCAGTGCTTATTCTGGAGCGTTTGTGTACTCAGTCCACCATTGTTGTGCACCAACGACACTTATCGAATCGATGCCTATAATTCCCTATGCTGTTTTGCCTATATATATATTCAGGAAATTCAATGCAGTCAAATAAACCATGATAGGACCTACTAAGTCTTTCTTTTTTTACACGGCGGACCGTTAGTCTGCACTAGCGACGCCTATCGAATGGTCGCATTTAATGACCACCTTGATTTTTAAGCTGTTCGTGAATTGCAATGCAGTTGAATCAACCATGATAATAATCTAACTGAACAAAAAGGCAGTGAATAATGGCGTAACAAGGCGAGAGAACTATTCAACGGATTTAGTGAATAATAATAAATAGTATGTGAGAAAGTAGACCTAATCCGGTAGCATGGCTGTCATCGATGTTTTTCGCGAATATCAATCAAATAGTAAATATGGACCTCACATCCGTGTGCTATGAAGCTGCGTATGAGTTATATATCATAATAGTTCTTGCAACCAACGTAAACATGCAGGCGTTTAAAATCATGAATAATGTTCTAAGTACACGTAATTCAAAATCTGTATGCAAATTGCATTAAGCCATATTCTTAAAATTAATGGCTATGTACCAGAGACAAGTGTGGTTTCTGTTCACAGTGTTTATTTCTTCTCACTGATGCAACAACTTAATTTGGAATTCTTCAAAAGACGTCTGTTTGAATGGGATAACAATGTGAACTTTCGACGAGCCATCGCTGGTCAATAGCAAGCACCTTATTCGCGCGCAACCTGTGGTGTTCAATGCGCCATGTTTTGCCACAAGAATCTGAAATGATCTTATTTCAATTGCTGATCGAATCTCAGAATTTCTAAGATGTCTCGTCTATATCTAATTATCTATTCCAGTATCAAGGAGAACAGAAAAATGTATGTTAATATTAGAACACACGAATTATGTCAGAACTGATTAAATATTATTAACTTCTGACTCGTTGATTAATTTTGCTAGCAAAAATTTGAAATGTCAATAGTGTTGTTAACGTTGATTAAATTCTTTGAATATGCGGTAATTTCAGCAAATTTACGACAGGATTCGTTGGTCTAGTAGTTTTTACTGAATTACGAATTATTAAACTATAGCTAAAGCTAATTCATGCATTCATATAGACATTTATATCCCTGTAACGGCCTAGAAACTATTTGGTAGGTCGAGATAAGCCAGTTCGCAACAATGAAATACGCCGGCATAAGAGCCAATGCCAACGATTACAATCCCGTGTTTCGGATCCTCTCCAAAACGGTAAACAGTTATGTAATGTGTGGATGGGCGTTTATACTGCACTAATTCGAAGACACTTCTTAACCAGGCATCGAACCTGATGACACCAGTCAACCATCTAGCAAGATGGGTTTCAACCTGTGTGGAAATAAGAGCAGGGATGGGCTAAAAATTCTAGTGTTCAGTTACTAGGTGGATAATTCAAAAGCGACGATATAACCACAGTTTGACTAGAATGGTAAAAACTCAAACATTGTGAACCAATCAAAATTAATACCCCGCGTCTGGTACTGACAAGACCTAAACCTAAAACGTCGAGATTCTGTTGACGCCAAAAGTAATCTCCTGCCACCAACACGGTTAAGACTCAGAAGCACGCGACTTTATTCACATGTTTTACACATGGCCTTGGCAGTGTTCATTTTTAATTGAATACAAGGGGTGAAGTCATGCAACTGTTGTCCGTTTGATTGGACGCCATTTGTATGGACCGTGCTATAGTATACAGTAAAGATCGATACGCGAACTAGCAATTTGATGCGCCGATCCACCTGGATCTGTGCACATAGCTCACTCACCCATAGGTCTATTCCATTGGTTTTGAAATGCGTGTATATGAAAACAATTACATGCGCATCAACTAATTTCCGGTCAGGTTGAGCTCGTGCGGCTATTTATTTATTATGCTGCTCGATTTATTCAATGCCTAGAGCATGCTGCCATGCATTTAGCTATCGAATAATTGTATCCTGCAGCGAGGACTCGCCGAGGAGTAGCCTACATAATACGTGTATGTTTCGGTAACGCTCAAAGTGTGAATGATCAGTGCATGCCCATGCGACGAACAGAACAGTCGTCCAGAAGTGTAGCTTTAATGTCTGCGCCTAGTCTGAGTGTCGTCAATAAGATTAACAGCCGAGGAACGCAGTAGCTAAAACTCAAAGCACAACAATATGTTTTCTCCGGTCTATCAGCCTCTGGTTATTTTGTTCGTAGGAATGCTTACTATAGAAAGGCACGTCGCTACAGCAAAGGTATTTCAGGTCACCCGTTTAATCAACGGAACGGCTGTCTGTGCTATCGAGGAACCAACGGTGGTCATTGGTTTTGACCAGCTGCCTCTCCAATCCGGTGATTCCACTACCTGCGCCCCATATGCAGCACAGTGTGCTTTCCAGTGTACTCGCGATGACAACTGTACCAACTACAACTACAGAACAGATCTTGGAAGGTGTGAACTTTTCCATTACACTCCAACCAACTGTACTGTAAAGCCAGGATGCAATCATGTTCAGGTAGAAACATACAACTTAATTGCGATTAAAGTTTCCATGTCACTTTACAAGTACACGTTTACAGTATCGTTGATTCGCAAAAAAATTATCAGACTACTTTGAATAATTGAATTTGACTAAATGCTTTTTAGCTAATGAACATAAAATCCATAATAAGAAATTTTGGAAAATTATTTTAATTGCTTGTTTCACACAAAAACAATAATGTAGGAGTATTTAATACAGAATTCACGCTAGAAGTTTTCCCTGGAAAACTTGTAACGTAAGCATAGGCTACTCAGGCAGTCGGGAAGTGACGTTTTCCACAAGTAATAGGGCTTGCATATTTCCGATATTCAATGAATAAATGAATAATATTTGTATTCCATAGATCAAGATTTGAAATTGTGAATCACGGACACTGTTTTTCACTTGTTTTTATCTTTAAGACTCAGTTTTTTTACTGAGTCTTAAAGATGCTTTAGATATTTGCAGAGCATTCATTGTCTGTGTTGTGTGATTGTATGATTGCATTGTTTAACTACTAGAATGCACTGAATGTGAGGTTGAGATTTTGCAATGTTTTGGCACCTAGTGCTACTTTAATGTCCTTTCCTGAGTTACCATTTGCATTATGATGATATTTGACTTGCTAAGAAATTTCTTTAAATAATTTGCAGATCAGAGATCTAAACTGCTGTCGCGATTCAGGTGAGCTTAGTATCGACTTCGCTATACCCAATACGACGAACATTAGGCCTATGGGACACAACATGTTTATCGTTTACGTTCTATTCCGGGCTGTAACTGAAATTCTATTTCTAGCTAATGAATTCTCGTGTCAGACGATTTTATTAATTCACAGCTTTGCTTTACCTGTATGCGAGAAGTTCAGATCCTTATCAAGAAGCTCAACTGGTTTCACACGCATCGCCAACTGTGGCTCCGGTCAGACGCATTAATGGAGCTCATCTGTTTTCTCTGTTTTTACCTAAGACGTAGTTCATCTTTAGTTTTACCTTGCATCATAGTTTTGTATTTTTGAAGCTCGTCAGTTTCGGATTACATCTTCGTCTCATTCGTACAATATTTTAGTGCGTTATAATTTTAGCATATGAGACGACATTAATTTTGACTGTGTAAAGCATCCTAGAAGTAGCATGCTACTGAAGTTGCTATAAAAATATTATAGTAATCACAATATGGACGGATCACAATGATGATACAATATTACAATAAACAATGCAATCACTACTATAATAGAAGACGGCCGATTGGTTTCTTCTATTCTTATTCAAGGCTACTTTCCATCGGTCAAACAATATGCGTGCACTCTACTGTATGTAGGCCCTATTGGCCAGTTTAGATTATGATTATAGTTGCATAATAAGTAAACTTCCGTCAGTAAGTAGAATCGGCTCTCTTCAAGGGTTTCAAGGGTTAAGCATAGACTTAAGACTAACTATTTAAGAAATGTTTAATTTCAAAATGTATAATTCAGCTGTGTAGAATATTAAATTTACTAATGCATCGAGTCAAGATGCATCATGTGCGGCTTTAGTATTTCAAAATGAGTGTCACATGAAAATTAAACTATCAGTAGATTTTTCATATGGATTTTTTGCTTTTTAGTGTGTCCTGCAGGTTTTCAGTATCTACCTGAAGTTGGACGCTGCTATGTGCTTATATTTGAAGCTGTTAATTGGGCTACAGCTTTTCAAAGATGCCAAGAGCTCTACAATGGCTCGTACCTCGTGATGATCAACAACACAGCTGAAAAGAGCGCGATTGAATCTTATCTGACCTCTCAGTTTGACTGTAAGTATCTATAATAGTGAGATTGTAATTTGCTCGCTTATTTCCCTTTTCAAGCCTTCCCCGCGAAGCTTTTGTTTGGTTCTTGCTCTGTTTCTTCATTTGCCGCTCTATGCAATGTTACAGTTTTAACCATAGTTGTAAAAAGCGTTTTTTATTTTTTTTTTCAAAAAACGTCGTTGTTTTCGGTTTTTTATTTTTTGTCACTTTTTTTTCGTTTTTTATTTTTAATGTAACTGTATTTATTTATTTACTGTCTCTTATTAACTGAAATTTCATTTTGTTTGATAACCCTCACGTTGTCTCCTTCTTTTCAAGGATTCACCTAATTATTTATGTCACTATCTTAATGTCATCAGTTTTAGAAATAAATAGCACAGTACAAGAAATAAAATCTATAAAAGTTATTTGAATTTCTAAGTTCTCCAAAATGAGAAATGTTGTCTTTGTACACAGTAATCTCCAGATTGACTGATAACCGACTAATATTAGCCTACTCCATATTAAGTTCTTATTAATATTATAGGTCAAAATTGCAAGTACAATTTTTAATTAAGTACACTATATACTTACAAAGTTTATTTTTTAATTTTTATGTCGGCATGGACTTATGTGGACCTATGTTTACAATTTAAATTTGAACAGATTTCAATATTTTTTATTTCTTAATTTTTTATTGAACCAAACTTATGAAAATGAAAATAATATGTTGTAGATTAATGTTACTTGGTGTTTACTAATAAAGTTGTGTTATTTGCTGATTACAATTAAATTGTGTACACAAGTATTTTAATTTTAAAATGCCGTACAGGATGTAACAAAGTCAAATTAGTTTCTTTTCCGGTTTTTTCCGGTTTTTTCTCTCTTTTTACTTTTTTGAAAATAACGACGTTTCCGTTTTTTATTTTGGTTTACCGTTTTTAGCAACTATGGTTTTAACTAGGAACCCGTTTTGTTCTCAAAGCTTCCTAGGCTTATATCTTAGTGAATTCTAGTAATCATGCAAATGGCGCAACAGTAATGAACTGCTTGATATTGCAGATGTCTCGGCTGATGAGTGCAAACACGTGGCTTACTCTTGGTCTGGAACAGTTGTCTGGCTTAGCGCTCAACGTCAAAACACAAGCATTTGCAACTCTCCTTTTGTTTGGAAACCAGCACCAGGCAAAGAATTTCCGATGACTTATAGTAATTGGTCATCCGGTGAACCAAACTGTTACGCCAGCAATGAACACTGTGTGCAAACTGTGCATGGATCTCCCACGAGAGCTGACGGGTGGAATGACGTGGGATGCGAAAACAAAATGTGTTTTCTTTGTCAATACAATACTCTGTAGATAAATTGCAAAGAGTCTGTTGTGAAATTTGCCCAACTCAGAGTATGACGTTTTACGGACAAATGCTACCCGGTACTTGCTAATAATTCATTGCCAATCAACTGCACTAGATGCAAAAGAAATTAAAGAATGTATAATTCTCGACGAGAACCGTGGATTTGGTAGAACTTTAGAACTGTAGTGCTTCTTTAAGGGAACTTTGGTGAGGTAACTTGTTAGCCACAGCGCCGGTAAATCCAGCCGATGTTTGTGTAATAATTTGATGTCCAGTATACTTTTCTGAAGAAGCCAGTTGTTTTGCAGAGGTAAAGGTTCCTGTAGCCTATAAATTCTTAATGTGAGCAGCATGATAATGCTCTCCAATGCTTTCAGTAGTGATCTATCTCTACATAATTATGTAGACGCTGTTTTCATATTGCAATGCGATGTTTGAACACGCACAGAGAAACAAGAATTATAGCCTACAGACTAAATGACTGGGTGTTATTTTAGGCAGCTGAACTAAACTAGCGATAGTGCTATGCCTTTTATTGCATGAGGAAGGTCTATTCTTATAATGAAAAAATCACGTATGGGCCTACACTCAATATTAATGAATGGTTGAATATAGTCTTATGGCGCAACAGTGTATAGATGTTGAGCAATTGGTCTGGGAGGGTCTTAAAGGTCAATAATAATATTGAAAGCAGTGATTCTAATTGCACATTACATGTACCTAGAGAGCAACTGTTCGCGATCAATAATTATTTACCGCATACCATCCATCCATCCGTCCATCCATCCATCCGCCCATCCATCCATCCGCCCATCCATCCATCCATCCATCCATCCATCCATCCATCCATCCATCCCATCCATCCATCCATCCATCCATCCATCCATCCATCCATCCATCCATCCATCCATCCATCCATCCATCCATCTGTCCATCCATCCATCCATCCATCCATCCATCCATCCATCCATCCATCCATCCATCCATCCATCCATCCATCCATCCATCCATCCATCCATCCATCCATCCATCCATCCATCCATCCATCCATCCATCCATCCATCCATCCATCCATCCATCCATCCATCCATCCATCCATCCATCCATCCATCCATCCATCCATCCATCCATCCATCCATCTATCCACCCATCCATCCATTCCATTCATCCATTCATGCATTCGTCCACCAATCCATTCACACATCCATTCCTCAAGCCGTTCATTCATCCATCCATCCACCCATGCAACCACTCGCCACCGATCCATCAATCAATTCATTCACTCATCGCATTATTCATTCGTTCGTCAATTCAGCCATCCATTCCTTGAAGAATGTCAACTCTTCTATGTCCTCGTCCATTTGCATCCTACTGGATGTGACAACCTACCTGGGTAGTACCTGCTTGGTTCCTTAGACTCTCCGCCCCCTTCTTTCATTACCTCTCTCTAACCTTATTAATCTCTTATTCCTATCCCATTTTATCCCTCCCCAATGGAAAATAGCCATCAACCGGCCAAAGGCTAAAACCAACTCCCCTTCTCAAAATGCTTACTTCCGCCCAATTTCCATGCTCCCTGTTCTCTCCAGAATAGTCGAACAAATAGTTCAGAGATTTCTATACCCTACCCTACTCAGCCTCCTTTTGAATCCCTAATCTCAGACCAATTTGTTAACAATGACCTACCTTACCTTAAATAGCTCAAAATTTTAAGAAATGATCATTTTCCTCCCTCGACAACAATTCGACCCTCCTCCATTACCTAGTATTATTACCAGAGTTGTAACTTCGAAAATACTGGGTGTCATCCTTCAAGATAATCTCAAACTCACAGCCCATATAGACCACCTCACAGCAACTTGTTCCTCCTCTTTTTATGCTATTAGAAAACTCAAAATCCATGGCCTTTCTTCCTCATCCATCCACAATGTAACTAAAGCCACTACCATTGCTAAACTTCTATATGCTTTTTTGGGCTTTACCTTGACTTCCGATAAAGAACGCCTGGAAAAACTCCTAAAAGGAGCCAAACGCTTAGGTTACCTTGAACAATCCTCTCCAACAGTCTCTGAACTGCCACTCCGACCCCTCCCATTCCACCAGTTAAGACCTAGAGTACACAACCGTACTCTCCCACCCAAAGACAATTCTAAATTTTATTCCCAGCTCCTTAAATAAATATATTTGCTAGCTTTTATTTTCTAATTTTCTAATGAGCTTTTATTATCCATTATCACTTATGCAAGCATTTCTGCGTTTTTGTCAGATGGGTTTCTCAATAAAACGAACATAATAAAAAACGTTCCTACATACGTCCACCCATTAAATCTTTCAATCATTCATTCATTCATCCATCCATCATTCATCTACCCATGCACCAACCAACTGGTTTCTCTGTCTGTGTATCCAACCACCCATGCATCAATCCATCAATATATCCATCCACCTACCATCCACGAAACAGCAAACAGCTATCCGTCAGACCATTCAGCCATGCATCCACTCATCCATTCATCCATCCCATCCATCCAATCTACTCACCCATTAAGTCATTCATTTATGTATGCATCCATCCTTACACAAAACCACCCATCAAGTCATTCATTCATCCATTCACCCCGCACCCTGTTTAAAGACTGATGTCCTACCAAGAGATCGAAACCCAGCCTGAAGACCCAAACCCTAGAATGCTTCAAAGGAGAAAACCTTGATATTCAAGAAAATTAGAACTGTTAGTCTGTTAGTGTATATTTTTACTATGAATATACGCATGAATAGATACCGTAACTCATAGACGGATACTTCTGAATGATTGTGCTTCGTCTAATTGCAAAAGACTAATACGTAGTAATAAGTAATATTAAGACAATGTAACTATGAGAGTTGTTTAGCTTTTAATTACATATTTATATATTACGCAACTAACACTCCCAGCCGTGACTGACCTTTGCAAACAATCCTGCGCGCGCCTTTGTTTGGTATGTATGCGTGTATGTGGCGTAATGACGTAAGGAAAGTTTCGGTTATGTCATCAGGCCAACCCATTGACGGTTCTCATGTCTAGTGGATAGTTCATAATTTGCACGGACCATTAAATGGACCAGAAGACTAATAATGTCTTTCTACATGTAGGCCTACCACAAACATGGACTAAAGCTTTTATCGTCTTTGTTATATATAGTGGGCAAAAGGGTGAGGCCTGGCGCGCAGATTATATTGAGCGTCATAATGTTCCGGACAAAGCTTTCGGAGGACATGCTGGGTATCTTTAAGTATCGCCCTGAATAGTACATCATCACCCGCCATGCCATCAATTGTCGGCGCTGCCTGTGGAAGGAAACCGGTGCGCTTGGTCGTATGGAACAAATCTGAAAAGGTGTAAATATTGATGTGACAACGGAGTCCATTCATTCGCTGCCAACGGTAGCGAATTGGGATGACTGCGTCTGGAAAAAGACCCGTGGATTTATTTCTATGGACAACGATCGTCTCTCGGAAAGAACAATATACTCAGAACATATCCATTCGAGTAAGATGTCTACAGGAATATCATTAGGTTAAAGTCAACCTATCAGCAGTTAGCAAAGCCAAGATGTGCTGGTTGAATCTTGTCTGGAAGTTGACAGTAAAGTCTCGGAAGTATCCTGAATCGGAGTATGGGACGCTGTTCTTGAAAGGATAAAAATTGTCAATATGGTGCAAAAGCATTAAATCACCTGGTATTTGACATTGCAGATGACACGGCTAGTACATGCATTGACAGTGTTTGGAAACGCTCTGAAAAATCTGTATGGCATTGGACTCAACGTCAATACACAAGCGACTGCGTCAACCTTTTGTTTGGAAACCACAACAGCGAAAAGAAATGTTCCATTGGTTGCCTGGTGAAAACGGCTATTCAGCTGGTAATGAATAGTGTGGAGAAATGGCTTTCTTAACAAATTACACGTCGAATGACGCAGATTGTCAGTCAAAACTGTGTCCTCCTGTCAGTAGGCTACGATGTTCTGTAGATAAATTACAAGGAATCTGTGGAGAAATAATGTGCAAGATGATGATGACATAAGTTTGTTATCATTATTAGTGCTGTAATAGCATTATTGTTAAATTGTATAGACAAGCTATAATATCCATCGATATGGACAGCAAATAACTTTCCAGACTCTCCCGTTACTGATCGATACGCAGTGGGAGACTGTCAATGAAAGACCAGGAAAGAGACGAGCCTCAGAGTCACAAAGGAAGCGACAGGTTCGTCAATCATAGTTGAATACTAGCAGGGCTTAAAGGAAAGATTGAGAGTGAAAGAAAATTTGCTATTTTTTAGCTCGAATTGTGTAGCAGAGAGAAAGACAGGGAAAGGACATTCGTTCTATAGACAGCAATAGGTCGTTTTTCTCATTTGTATCCATTCCGATTTCTACCAGCTTATGACAGCACTAACCTTTTCCAAAGAGTAGACCCTAGCGATCATCGACTGATGCATTAAGCATAATATTGAAGTAGCGTTATAAAAAATGTAAGATCATGTTATGATAGTATTGTTGTTGTAGTAATAATTATTGTTGTTGTTGTTGTTATTATTATTATTATTATTAGTATTATTATTATTATTATTAAAATAATAAATAATTAAATAAATATTATTATTATTACAAAAATATTGTTGGGCTAAACCTTGACACGTTCCGACCGGGAGAATGTGCTACCTACGACGACAGCAAAACTATTATTGTTTCTGTTATTATTATTATTAGGCCTATTATTATTATTATTGTTATTATTATTATTATTATTATTATTATTATTATTATTATGTTTATTATTATTATTATTATTATTATTATTACTATTATTATTATTACTATTATTATTATTATTATTATTATTATTATTATTATTTTTATTTTTTATTTTTTTATTTTATGCCCCGAGGTATACAGGATCCCTCAGGGACTTGAACATTATCTATTGTAGAAAATTGTCTGGAAAGGCCCTACTCAACTATCTCTTGACCGGCGAAAGTGCCCCCAAAAGCCACTGCATTAAAACGTTGTATCGTCATTGAGATTCGTTGGAACAAAAAAGATGTCTCCCTTGGGTCTCCAGTTACGGTGCCTAGCTTTTTTCCCAGGTCCGAAAGGAAGGTCAGACCTTCGTTGTTGATTGGACCCAGTGTTTCGAAAGCCAAGGGGACAAAGAAATACGTGGAGGACAGTTGGCTGTATTTGTCTAGTTTGCGGTCCGACGCCTTCTCGGCTGCCGCGCCGGCCGTTTGAGAGGTGTCAGGCAGGTAGGAAGCGGCCAGAGTGTCTGTTACGGTCGCATCCCAGATGAGGCATCGCCCGGCGCGCCAAGGGATGAGGGTGAGACCATCCGGTCTCCTGCCGTCTGTTCTCACGAGGCCCGCCGGCTCCTTTGTGGACGGATAACCTGCACGGACCAAGCCCCGAAAGACCAGATCGTTCAAAGAGGCATGTCGGGGCAAGCGACCCGGGCCCAGTGCGCAGGAGAGCCCATGATGACCATCCGTCAACACCGGGGCTCCGCAGGGGCACCCATGTGGTTCGCAAAGCGGGACCCCCAACCGAAGGCCCGCCGCCACCCTGACCGATTCGTCGTCCAGCCTAAGCCCGCAGCTTGTGACAGGGAGGGCCAGCAGCCAGTCCCCTGCATGTGGGGCGGACACCGCCCTGAGACGTGCCTGATTTTTTGGGTCAGACAGCCTGGCGTACAGGCCAGAGACGACTCCGTCGATCAGGGGCCTGTCCCATGCCGACTGTCTGTGGGCGAGACTGCCCTCTGGGCGTCGCTCCGCGCCTGCCCCGATCCACATGGCCAACTGTTTCAAGCATTGCGGGTCGGCCTCGGCCGTCTCTCCCAGCATGGTGGACTGGAGCAGGTCGGTGCTCGCGGCTGATGCCAAAAAGGCGGGAAGTGCCAGCGAGGTCACCGATCGGATCCCCAGTCCACCCATCTTAATGGGGAGTATTATTATTATTATTATTATTATTATTATTTTTATTATTATTATTATTATTATTATTATTATTATTATTATTATTATTATTATACAAATTTATTTATTCATAACGTCAACAAACCTATAAATTATGCAGACTAATTAACTGTATAAAATATTTTTGTAAGTCGTCATTCAGTCTCGGGCTACTATTTTTGCAATCTCTGACACGCTCAAGAATTAGCGTTAGAATATTATACTATGCTACTGATATTGCATCAATTGTCTATTTGGCATTATTAAAACGCTACTTACTTACCTAAGCGTTAGAACTTTATAAATTTTATGGATATTAAAACTTAGACGTCGCTAGTGCGCTTCAAGTTCCCATAATAGGCACATGCGCAAAAAAAGGCACAAAACAGGGTTCGTTAAAAGCAATGGTGGAATATTGAAGCTGGAACGTCTGTGTACACGGCCCACCATTGTACTGCGCTAAGAACACTCATCAAATCGCAGTCTATAATTACTTACGCTGTCTAGAACATGTTCATGAAATGCAATGCAGTCAAATAAATCATGATATAAATAGTGCAACCGAACTAAATGACAGACAACAAAAATATTGCGTAACTACTCGAGTGAATGGTTAAAAAAATTAAACCTACATGGAATATAGATCCTAATGCTCTGGTACCATGGGTGTCATCAATTTTTTCGCAAATAGCAATCAACTATGCAGCCAGTGCAATTAAGCTGCGTAATATTTGCTATTATTGTAGTTCTTGCAAAAAAACCCAGTATACCATCCTAAAGCGAGCGATAGAAGCACTCATAGAAGTTGCTAGTAGCTGACTCGCTGACTTTTCCTGATCCAACAACAGTCAAATATTATATAAACTGTCTATTTTGCATCATTAAAAGGCTACTTACTTGCATACATAATAAGCGCAGCAGTTCTCTTCTGCTCCATTGGACCGTTAATGCATAGTGTTGTGTTTCCGGAGAATTCAATGGCTATAGCAGTGTCGACTGTGCTATCGATTTACTGACTCCCATGGAGAAGAGTAGGCCTACACTATAATTATGCTGACTTGCAAAGGTCAACGTTGAGTGCTCACATGCGCGACGCATAAAGAGTAGTTGGAACGTACAGCTGCAATTTTCAAATTTTAGTATTTCGACTTCAATATTATAGATCACCTCAGAGTGAAATTATTACCGTGTTGACAAACAGATCAAAAGCCTTTGAACCCTGCAGTCGAATATCAAAACATGGCAATGTTTTCTCTTATCTATCATTTTCTGGTTATTTTATACTTAGGAGTTCTTACTACAGAAAGGTATTTAACTGAAGCTAAGGTGTTCAAGGTCACCCGTTTAATCAACGGAACGGCTGTCTGTGCTATCGAGGAACCAACGGTGGTCATTGCTTTTGACCAGCTGCCTCTCCAATCCGGTGATTTCAATACCTGCGCCCCATATGCAGCACAGTGTGCTTTCCAGTGTACTCGCGATGACAACTGTACCAACTACAACTACAGAGAAGATCTTGGAAGGTGTGAACTTTTCCATTACATACCTACTAACTGCACTGTCAAGACAGGGTGCAATCATATGCAGGTAGGAACATCACTTGAACCCAATTTAAATTCATATTTAATATGTCATTTCACAAAGAGTTGTAATCATTGCCTGTCTACAAGAAAATATTATCACAAATTAGTCATCTCTATTTCTCCGATGTCCATTGCACAGAGCATGAAGCCAGAGCATGAAGCGATGGCGCCCCAAAGCCAACCCGTAAACTGGTCAACATCCAGAATATCGTCCATTAAGACAGAAATTCAGCCAGTGGTAGAGAAGCACAAGCGATTGAGCAGAATTAGCTATGTTAAAGAGAGTTCTAAATTCTAGTTCATGCAGCAGAAACTTTCACAAAGAGCAGTTCTTGCTATGTGTTTGATCTCAGAGAGATAATCTGATGACTTTGTGAAATAATGGTAAGTTTGAGCAATCAAGACTGATTTTAATGGTCAGCATTCATTGAAAACTATGTGCCACAATTCAAAACTTGCCTATTCTTGCTGAACAGGAAGCCAATGTAAATATCTATTTAAGACTTCTTCAAATAGTATTTTAATAGTATAGTTGTTTCTTTGCTAAAGTCTATAGAATCAATTTTTACAAATTAAGTAAACTAATTCTATTTCATTTTTTAAAATAAAACCATGAAAAACACTTTTGTGAAGAGCACTGATTAGAAGAGCGTTGATCGTTCAGCAAGTGTTGGCCTATGTTGTAGTGTTGTGCCATTTCTTGTACTTAATGGAACGAATGATGAATTATGAGTTATACGTGGATCGGAGTCACGGATACAGTTTTTAATTTGTTACGTTAGAGGTTACTTCTTAAACTAAGTCTTAACAGAGTGTTTAATAAATGTAGCAATGTTCAATTCTACTGTAAAAATGTAATAAATATTAGATGAAGAGTTTTCGAAACTTTGCCTTATTTCTAATTTGTATGTTGTGTGTTGCTTTGTATCGAAACTTCCATAATATTATTTTGATGAGCAGAGGATTTTTGTCTTATTCTGAGCAGGTCAGAGATCTAAAGTGCTGCCGCCACCCAGGTGATTTTATTGTTTCGTAGCTGTATCTACATAATTAGATCTATTAGAAGTGTTTAAAACCTAAACAACATGTCTATCGTCAGGCCCTATGACCAATCGTTTGTATATCCTCAAGCCTTCCATGCAATGGATGGGTTACAATTATTGTCATAGGTTAACAATGCGAGCACTGCAGCTATAGAAGACGGCCAATTTGTTACTTGTATTCTGATTCCTGCCTACTTTTCTTTGATGAAAACGTTAAACCTGCATAATAGCTGCCATGAATTTTCCTGTTACTTGTCATAATTGCGAAAACAATCACAGCCTACCTCCATCAGTAAATAGAATTGGTTCTCTTCAAAGTATTTCAAAAGCCGACACCGACACAGCATATGAAATACTGGACTTCAAATAGACCTTGAGCATTGGAACAAATTTGTCAAAAGTCAATCACAGTTGAAGTTAGGCCTACTTTACGTTATATTTCAACTTGCTGAATTTTTCTTCTTTCTGGCAATTAATAGAATCTTAGCAGGCTAGTAATGTAAACGTCGAAAAGAGCTGTATTCAGGAATGATTTTGAAGAAACCTTAGGACTGAAAATGTAGGCCTATTCATATTCATATCTATATATAATTGGCTCTACTAATTCTTTATAATTGCGACATGAATTGAGTCAAAATTTGGTTTTATGTATGGCTATGCTAATTATTTGAATTAAGTGTCGCATGATAATGAATCTACAAATAGTTATGCAATATGCATCGGAGTGATTCTCCTTGCAAATTTTATTTTAGTTACATTACAGATATAGTTAATGTTTTTTTTCATTCTGGCTATAGTTGGAGCTATAGTTAGAATTATATTTTAGTTATAGTTATAGTTACTGGATTTTTTAGTTACTACTTAGTTATAGTAAGGCTAAGCGAAAATGCCTACAGAAGCAGCAACGGTGCATATTAAGACAATTTGCTTAGAGCTACGAAAGACTTCGAAGAACGGGTTTGCAATAGCTATAGAAGCGTTTGCAAAATAACTAAATTTGATTAAAATGAGGCACTACTACTGTGTTAATTCACAAATAAAACATCAGGGCGAACATTGGCTATTATAGTTGTAACTCATTTTCACGTTCTCATGCTTGTCGATATTGCACTTTTTAGTTTGATATTTTGTAACGAAATTAACGATGAAATTTCGTTAGTGTTATTTTTCGCTATAGTTATAATTAGAGTAACTGATATTTTTAGTTACATTTATAGCTATCGTTAACGAAATCATTTTATTTTCGCTAAAGAATATTTTCGTTGCCGTTTTCGTGAACGAGAATCACACTGTAATCAATATACCTTTTTGCTCTCTAGTTTGTCACGCAGGTTTTCAGTATCTACCTGAAGCTGGACGCTGCTATCTACTTATGATTGAAGCTGTTAATTGGACTACAGCTACTCAAAGATGTCTAGAGTACTGCAATGGCTCGTACCTTGTGGTCATCAACAGCAAGGCTGAGCAAAACGCAATGGCTTCTTACCTGTCCTCTACGTTGATAAGTGAGTATCGGCGTTACTAGATCTAGCGCAGAGAATATGATCTGCTGCCTATAGTATTGCAAAGTGTTTCTAGTGCATTATTTTGTGGTTTTTCCTTATTAAAGTAGCCTACTCTTGAAAATTCACAAGAAAGGCATCCTTCAAAGAAATAAACTGAACTTAATACTAAAACAGATGCACAATTTTCATAACTGCAAATTGTCAATCAGCAATTTAGCAAGTAACGAAAACTGATAAAATACAACTGAATAAATACAGTGAGAGCTGAAAAAGCAAATCTTATTCATTCATTCCGGATATTTATACTTATAATTATGCTTTACCTTTTCACTATAAAGTCAACCAATTACAGGAGTCTTGGTTTGTACAGAGGGTTAAAGACCCTTCTTAATGTTTAAGCCGCATGGTCGCTAACACTAGTTTTCATCGCACAACGTGCGTTCCAAGGTTTGACTTTAAAGGTACTTTCTCAAAATAATCCAATGGCAAACAATGTCAATGCCAGACGGTCAATCACCGACCTGTAGACAGTTTTCTTACTTTTACACTTGTGTAGGACTTTTTAAATAAAAGAATCTATGAAAAGGTTTAAGTATTCGCCGTCACCCATCGTAATTTTGCGACTAAGTTTAGCCATTTCCAATTAAAATAGAGATGGAATAGCTTCGACAGAGACCAGAATGAGAACAGTAGCCTAATGATTAACAAACTTGACTATAATACAAAAGCTCAACAACCATAATTATCGATTTCGCTCCGATTCGTTTATCTACCAAGATACGAATAAATACGTTCATACAGACATAAGCTCAGAATAAGGATACTATTAAAGTACAAACCTGACTATACCATAGCTCAGCCACTATGCAAAAGAAAGAAAAATTATTAGGCCAAACAGTGTTAAAGCTAGAAGAAATGAAATAGCTTGTTTTTTTAGTTTTTCTACCACTTGCACTGTAGGCCCTACAGTGTATGATGTGATACCTGCTGTATAACACATGTGCCACTAAAAATAGTTAACGTAGCTCATATCTAAATAGCCAATGATTGTACGAGTAGGTCATGCTGCACACATGTAGCATGAAAATTAAAAAAGACTTAATTATAAAAATTTCGACAGCATATTCCCGACTTTGACACTTCATTGTAGAATATTTTAACCGACAAGCAGATCGATTTCTCTCCTATATATCTACCGTTTCCCAAATATCGAGACGCGAATAATTAGCACACTAATTTAAGGTGATGACCGGGAAACGATCACTGATCACGCTTTTGCATTAACAACAGTGACCAAGCAAATGACTTAGGCCTATTGCCTTTCCAACAAAGAAATGCATTATACTAGCTCAATGGCAAGTCCTTGAGAAAGGGCTTGCCCCGGGAGCGAGGATTGCTATGGCTAAAACACGAGTGTTTGCCTTCATTGACCCTGCACTATCCAACCAGCTTACTCCTTTGACACGTTCCTGCTTATTAACTGGTGGGCCAAGTGCCTCTCTTCGTTGTCTGAAGACCGCTCTATTTTCTCTCGGTCTCACACTGGGATGGATACAATACAATGCAATGGATACAATATGGATACAATGCTGGATATCTTCCTCCTAACTCACCGGATATCGATCAGCTGGTGTGTGATGCTGACGCCAGTCTACTAAAGGCAGTGATAAGGAACGATTTCCATGTGTTACGTTCATTGTTTCCACCAATAATTACTCGTCATTATAATCTGCGACCCCGGCCTCATGATTTCACTCTGCCGGATAGGGATGATCGAAATTTCATACCTAGAGTACTTTATGGTGTATTGGCTATACACTAATTTTCTTTAGCAATAGGTCTCAGTTATTAATACATTCCTAGCCCTCTTATCTATTTGACTATTATTTTTGTCTAATCGATATCTAAACTGTTGATTTTGTAATCTTGTTGCGTTTGTGTCAACGAGTTTGTGAAATAAAGAAATAGTAGTAGTAGTACAATGCAATACAATACCAACAAGAGGCTTACAAGGAAGTCAGGGATTTAGCTAGTTTAGACCCAACCACTGTGCAGTTGTTCAAATCCAAGTTTGAACCAAGTTCGTCAGGTCGCAACCACACCGACACTAGCGCCACTAAGGAGCGACTTACGTTCAAGACTTCACCCTGGGTTGGCTGAAGGGAATGAGTTCAGAAGTTGATGGTAATGTCTCGGAAGTTTTCTCTCATATATTATTTGTATGACGCATTTCTTCAAGAGATTACAAATTATCGGTCTGTGTGAAATTATGCAGTAGTTCTCTTAAAGGTTAACCTTCCGGCACGATCTGAATGGGGAAGCGAGACTCTACTATATCAAACAGGAAATTCTCCATCGTCTTCTTCTTGAGGATGGTAGAAATTAATTTTGCAAAACATTATCCCGTTAATTAATTCAAATGCATATCCTATTATATTGCGTCTTATTTCGCATTCAGGCCCTCTTTCACAAATATTAATGGTTTGGTTTTAATCTTGTGCCGTTTCTTCAACTTTTCGCTCGTTGCAGGGTTGTTTTGACTCGTTAGTTCTCAAAGCTTTCTAGGTTTATACCTTAGTGAGTTGCAGTGAGCATGAAAAATGGTTCAACAGCATCCAACTGTTTGATATTTTAGACGGCTAGGTTGATGCATGCACGTTCGTGACTAGTTCTTGGTCTGGGAAAGCGGTTTGGTTTTAAACACACTACTTTTTTAGTTAAACTTCTGCCTGAATTTTCAAAAATTAGTTTAACTGAAAGTTTGCAACTTATTAGTTAACTTTTGCCCAACACTGGACCCCGCTACCATATAAGAATGAAATAGTAAGCAAATAAGTAAGTAAGTAAGTATAAGGAATGTCTGGATCTACTTCTTCTTGCTCATCGCAGAAATTTATTATTGATCATAGCCTACTCCTCGTTATTTTTGAAACTCTCTATGGCTAACTCAATCAAAAGGTCGGAAGGTCTACTTTTAGCTGAGCCATTGCACAGAATGTAACTGATTTAAATGTACTGCGTCTTATATCGCATTCCAAGACTTCTTTAACAAAGTTTCATGGCTTTGATTCTTGTGCTGTTTCTTCGTTACATAATTTACCGCTTGGTGTCACATTTTGACACATATTGTAAACCGTTTTGTTAAGGTTAAATATAGCTGGACTATGATAATCGTGCAAATGGTGGAACAGCATTGAACTGTTTGATATTTCAGATGACACAACTGGTGTTTGCATGTACCGGTCTTCCGCTTGGTCTGGAAAAGCGGTGTGGCTTAGCGCTCAACGTCAAAACACAAGCACCTGCAACTCTCCTTTTGTTTGGAAACCAGAACCAGGAAAAGAATTTCCGATGACTTATAGCAATTGGTCGTCCGGTGAACCTAGCTGTAGTGGTGGCAAAGAAAAGTGTGTGCATGTATCTCCAGCGAAAGATTACGGGTGGAATGATGTGATATGCGAACAAAACATGTGTTATCTCTGTCAGTACGATCCTCTGTAGATAAATAACAAGGAGGAATCTGTATCGAAATGCGCGCAAGCCGACGATGACGGACAATTGCGCGAAACAGTTCCTCGCAACGATATTGTTCTCTAATAAATATTATATTAAATGCTCGCTAGGTCAATTGTTTTCTAATAATTCATCACCTTTCAATGCAAGCATTGCATAATTCTCGACGAGACAATGGATTTCGCAATACTCTGTCCTCATCTTGTCTAACTCGATATAGTGTTTGTTGCTTACTGGGCTAATTGGTTGGTAATAGATTCATTGCTCGTCAGATCCACTAAATGCAAAGGAATATAATAATTCTCGACGAGTCAGTTGATTTGGTAGGCCCTACCACTTTATTTTAATCCTGTCTAACTGGACGTAATGTTTAAAGGTAACTCTGTGAAGGCAATAATTTCGTAGCCACAGCAGTGGTAACTCCAACCGATGTTTGTGCAGTGATTTGATGTCCAGAATACAGTGCTGAAGCCAGTCATTTTGCGCAATTGTAAGGTTCTTTTAGTCTCTAGATTCACAAAGTCAGCAGCATGATTATGCTCACAAATAGTCTCTGCCTCTGTACATAAATTGCACGGTACTAGAATTTCTTCAATTTATCACACTTCTAAACATCCACTTTACAGTAGCCTACCGTTACAGTAGACCGTTAGAATTATATTCTCAGAAATCGATTTTTAATGCTTTTTCTTTACCTTAGGTCTAGGCCCGAGGCCAGTGTTTCCCAACCAATGGTTTACTTATTAATTGCCCTATTTAGGGCCTATTATAAATGCCTTTCTATGCGAATGCCGCGGGGATCACAGGTTACTTAGCTAATCCACCTCAAGCCGCCGCGTAGGGACCCTGGGCAAGTCCTTCACTCGCAATTGCTCTATGCGCTTTTTCGTGAAACTACGATTCAGTGTCCGCGCTGTTGGGCATCGGGAGCGCCTCTGAGAAGAAATCTTGAAGGGGCGCTATAACAAGTGCTCATACATACATATACTGACTTCTATCCCAAAAGTGTTTGACGCAGGCAGCTAATGCCCATAAACCCTCTTTTCGCCCACAAAATGTCGGTTAACCCAATTGTCATCGATCCCAGTTGAGCTCAAGCATGATAGGCTACTGTATTAATGTAGCCAATGCAATCTTGACTGACACCGTATTCGCTTGGTGGCAGTCCCGCTTTAGTTTTGGTTCTTTGGTCTTTGCAGGTCCCATAATCCTATTTCCTAATGGTTTAGGAACCAATGGTTCACTACCTGTCAACCTTTGGATTATTCACGCTATTTTAATAGTGAAGAGGTTACAACAATGGTCATTTTTGTAATGAAACAAGAAACTGTAGCCTACATGGGGAAAGTGTTCTGTTCCTACAGCTAAACCGTAGAGGTAACCACTAACCATGGGTATGAAATGCCCATTTTTTTTCTTGGCTGATGAGGGCGGCTAACATTCACACTGCGAGTGTAAGTATACAGACATCTTTTAATTGTTATTGTAATCGAACATTTCTATACTGCCACTTCAACAGAAATCTAATCAGAGGCCCATGTGATGTCAATGTCAATAAGGGACTGGATTTTTATCATTTATAAAGCATTGCTCAGAGAAGAGTTACCAGCGACGGGTCCACGCACACACTCTAGGGACCCAAACCAAAGCAATCCCATCCATAGTTGCTACAATTAGAGCATCATCTTTATAGACTCTGCATCTACTGGTTAGAGCGACGTCAGGTGGCAGCATTTGCAGCACACAACGACGCTGCTGGCGAGCAGTTCCTCATTGGTAGAAGATGACGCTTTCCTACCATTCGTCCAGCGCCAGGCATTCGTCGTTGGTCGTTATCACATAGATTATTGTGATGACTGTGATGTGTGTAAACCAAACTGAAGTTAGCAATTGGTTTATCAAAGGATATTCTTACTTACTAACTTACGTACTTACTTACTTGTCACTATTCATTAAGGTCGTGTGACTTTCTTTGTTCATGCATGAAAATATAACTGTTATTGATGAGCGAGCTTTTTCGGTTCGTTCTTCTCAGTCATTGTTTGTTCTCTGCTTATTACTTAGCTGTTCTAAACTAAATGTTCACCACAGGCTCTTTGTCTCTCTCTCTAATTAATTTTAATAATAAATATACAAAACTCACACAAAGTAAAAGTGTGCACCAAAATTTTTATTTTAAAAAGACTAAAGTGCTTGACCTTAATCTGTCGTCTGTCTCCCCTGGATTTAGCTCATGCCTTCATTCCCTAAAAAGTACAATGAGCTTGGGCCTTTCATGACTGTTGATTCATGTCTTTTGTAATTATGTGTTCTTGTGAATTGTTTAATCGCCATAGCATGTACAATTGTACATGTACAGCGCAGTGCGTTTGTTAGGCGCTTCATTAAAGAATAGATATATTATTATTATTATTTATTATTAGTATTATTACGCTTAGAAACGTGTATATCAGCAGTTAATAATTAACTTGTTTGTATAGCGCCTTTACATAATGCTCAAGGCATCAACCGATGACGCACCAGAACAAAGCCATAATCAGTCCGGATGTAGCTGCTACTGATTTTGCTTCCATGTTAAAGTCATTAATTTTTTAACCAAATTTCTATGGCTTAAATAGACAATGCAGTGCTAGAGGTCGTGAGAAATCTAGGGTTAAAAGCACCTGCACAGAGTACGTTATGTCTGGGTCAGGCATTTCGTACTATAGAGTGCATACTACCGCCAGTTACCGCGTAGCCTACTTTAGACTAAATTATTCCTAAGTATGCTATAATCTACAGTAAGTTGTGCCTATGGATGAAGTAGACCTATTCAGCAGTCAGCAGCACGTTTTACCTAGAGCACACCTTACCTGTCACACAATGGCACGACAGCTAAGGACGGCATCTGTCAAATAATGCACGTTCACAAATAAGGGTCATAATTATTATGATTAGCAAAATATAATGGACAGAGAATTAATATAATAAGCGAATGTGCATGTAAAAGCACCTTAAAGGTTTTATAGTGCCTTCAAAAGTCCTGTTTGAAACCTTAGTTCACCTAAATATGTGCAATGTGCATATACCTAGACTAGGAGGTCCAGAAAATTGATACATTGCAGAACCCAACCGTTCCCTATTGTTTCCCATTATTCTATTCATATATTGTCTAGAAATAGTTTTTACAGAATTTTTAAATGTTATCCTGAGGTCCCTCAAAGCCCCTGAACATACCCTACTTAAACTCACAGGACTGAAGGCGCCCATGCTTTTGTCTTGGGACTTGGATCCATTGTCGATTTACTCTTTTTATCACACAAAATATAACGAGTAGTCCAATTTGGATGAACGTTTTACTGTTTGTTTGCCTCAATGAATACTATATTCTGATAAAATATAGATACTAAATTCAGGGTCATTCAAGGTCATTTCAAGGTCATAAGAAACAAAATATAACAAAAATCGAAGAAAAATGATCAGATCTCAGCCAATAATTGTTGCACTTGGTTAATTCTTTTTTACATTTCTCATCGTGATAAGAGCTACCTGTGATAAGAAACAAGGATACCAAATGCAAGACGATCAAAAGTTATTTTAATGACAAAAAGGTCAATTTTAGAGAAAAATCATGGTCTGAAATTGACCTTTTTGTCCTGTTTCCAGGGTCTCCTAACTTTCTGGACACTATTTGCAACAGTGGGCAAGCTATATTAGACTACTGCAATGCTCTCTTCCTCAACAAAGATGGGTCTGTCGCCCAAATAAACCGCCTCCAAGCTATTAAGAATGTCCTCGCCTGCGCTGTCACCAAAACCCCAAACAGCACCACATCACACCAGCACTAAAATCACTCCGCTGGCTTAAAATATCTGAACGAATACAATAGAAAATCTCACCTACAACACACTTCAATCCTCCGAGCACTCCAATCTCCCTATGTTGTTCACGGTACAATCACTTTGTAATTGTAATTGTAATTGAACATTTGTATAGCGCCACTCAGAGATTCAGAGGCGCTCCCGACCCAGGGCTCTGACAAATAACATAGTCTTCAGGCGTTTCCGAAACAGAGGAAGAGAAAGGCTGAGGAGCTCAAGACGCAATTCATGCGGAAGATGGTTCCAGGTAGAGGGGCCGACATAGGCTAAGCTTCTGGATTGAGCAGTTGCACCACGCATGCGAGGGACAACCAGAAGGCCTATGGCGGCAGAGCGCAGAGCAGAGCGACCAGGGAGTGTAGAAACCGATGTGCATAAGGCCTGAAGGTATGAAGGAGCTACCCCGAGCAGAGAGTTGCGCATAAGTGTAAGAATTTTGAATTGAATGCGCTGGGGCACAGGAAGCCAGTGAAGAGTTTCCCGAATGAACGTAGATATGTGAGAGTACTTTGGGAGACCGCAGATAAGGCGGGCGGAGGCGTTAAGAATGGACTGAAGCTTGGAGAGGTTTAGTGAAGACAGACCGGCAAAGATGGAGTTGCCGAAGTCAACCCTTGTACAGATCAGTGCATGGACGAGAGTGTTGACCGCGTGAGGAGAGAGTGAGTGACGGATGGTGCGAATTTGGCGTAGATGATAAAGGCATGTTCGAGAGATGCGATTGACATGGTCTGAAAATGAGAGAACTGGATCCAGGTTAACGCCCAGATCCCGAACTGAGACAGAGTAGTGGACGTCTGGAAAGTAGCGCGGAGAAATTCCATTTCAATCTTGGCTAGTTGGGCTCGACCGCCAAGCCAGATGATTTGGGTTTTGTCTGAGTTAAGGCGGAGACTGTTAGAAGACATCCAAAGGTCCAGCGTCGTGGTGGCCTCAAGGACCCTCGCGACCAGTGAAGCAGCTGCGCTGGCTGGACCATGAGCACTTTGCTCAACCCACTCTTCTTCTACCCTATCACTCATCCGCCCTTCCGTCACCTCATCATTAAAATGTGCAAATCGCTCCATAGCCATAGCTGTCCAGCCTCTTTGGAACAAATTCCCACCAGTACTATACGACAAATATCTGCTCCATCCTACGAACTCACCAAAACCTCACCCTTTGCCATCTCTTCACTCAAAACCAAAAACACTGCTTTATCACAAATACCATCCCGATTCCTCCTCTTCCCATCACCTCCCTCGCCGTTTCAACTCTAAACACCCACCTAAGCCCTCTGCCTGTCTGCCTGCCTGACCTTTGGGTCTTGACCCTCTGCCTATCGATTCTATTTTCATTAAGAGCCTGTGAATAATCTGGTTCCCGCGACTTCGCTCTTTTGGGTGTTGTAGAAATTTCGAGATTACGATTACGATTACGATGCTCTATATTGAATCTCCAGGTAGGCCTACACTGAAGAATGAACGTTGGGATGTAAGTAGGCGACCGTTGCAGTTGAGAGCATTTCGGTTGCGGTTCGCCGGATGATCAGTCAGGCGTCAGGAACGATCCCATTAGACGGAAGAAAACGTAGGCCTATGGTAGGCCTATGAATGAGATCCGTATTCAACGATGCACATCGAAGACGATCATCTGAATAAACATACGATAGTCGTCTAATTATCATCAGTTCATCACCCATGCATTTCTGTATTGTTAATACGCTACAGTCGAACGGATCTTTAGACCCTATTGGCCGTATGTTGACAAAGTGCGGTCACTAAAATGCAACACTAAATTACCTGCTTGGCTATAGACGGTAGACCAACCCACCGGTATACTAAAATGCAACACTAAATTACCTGCTTGGCTATAGACGGTAGACCAACCCACCGGTATATCGCATGCGTCTGTCAATCTCTCTTCCTCCATCATTAGCAAACAAACAATGCACAGATATATGTAAAATGGCCACCACTGGCGTGCCCACGCAAACACGTAGAGCCCAACCAACGGATCCCATCCAGAGTTCACAGATGTACATACTTACAAGTATGACGTCATAATATGCATGCATAGTGCATACATGCTTACGCACATACATACATATATCCCAGCTCCGTGTTAAGACGTCAAGGCAGGCGAGTAGCCAATGCCGCATCGATATTCAATTTTCTTCCTGGACGATCGCCTGTTTGCGTAGAAGGCAGTACAGCGAGCACACTAGTTTAGTCGCCAGTCGATAATTATATCCAACTGACATAATCCGTAGGCTACGGTCATGGTTTCGTATGAAATGCGGGCTACGTATTTAAAGTGAGTGAGAAAGAAAGGGGTTTGAAAATAATTACGTGTAAGAACGCAACAGCTTCAGGGCAACGTGCTGAAGCAGCAACCAGCCTAATAAATACTGAAGTTCAACACATCAATGGTAATGCAAGAGTTAGAATTGGAATCTAAATCTAAAACTTGGCAGGGAACATCTGGAGAAAGTGTGTAGAAGAGCTGTTTATTCATTTTTGGGTTACAGGAATCTGTACTGTCAAGGAAGGTTTAAAAGGTGTGGACTGGCAACATTGGAGAATGAGGATCAGAGGAGACTTAATTGAGGCATTCACTCCATCACTGGAAAGGTGGCAGTGCAATGAGGGAGCTTTCACAATTTGCGCCAAACAAGGCACCGCGGGGCCACAGATAAAAACATTCATGGAACCGAAAAAAATGAATTAGTTCAAAATTCTTTAGTTCACAAGTTGCAGACTTGTGCAGTGATCTATATAATATTAATGTCTCGGTAGACGATATCGAATGTTTTAGGAATAAGCAAGAAATGTTTGCAAAGTTCGTACCCCTAGAACTATAAGGCTCTATGTCCACTTTTTTGAAAAATCAACCTAAGGCTATATCCGTTACCGGGATGACAGGGGCTATGTCCTGAACAGTCTAGCTTAACTGGAGACGCTTTCTTTAGCTCAATCTGTGAGTGCTATAAAGCTCTATGTCCACAAATTTGGACAGTGTCTCAAAGCTATAGAGGAACAAGTCAGTCATCCAATAGAATCATTAATTTTGTATCACGTGAATTGGAGATATAACCGTGTTCGAGTGAGGTCTGAAAAAAGAATTATACGGTGCTATGTCCATAGCCAATAGCAGTGAGAGATCTTAACACGTGACTGGACTTATAACCGTGTTCGAGTGAGGTCTGAAAAAGAATTATACGGTGCTATGTCCATAGCCAATAGCAGTGAGAGATCTTAACACGTGACTGGACTTAGACCCTACAGCACTCAATTTGTCTGCAATCAATAATGCTATACAGCTTTATGTCCAAAAAATAGTCACCCCTGCCATAATTATAGCCAAATTACTCATAATCGGTTTACATTATGATCGAAATACAAATATAATCATACTAAGGGAAAACTTTGTTTTCCAAAAAGTTTAATTTAATTGCCATTAATGAAACATAGCAAAAGATTTTCGTCAGCAAATCTTAAAAATCGTTTTTCTCCGTTTCGCAAAAAGTGGACATAGAGCTATAAAGTTCTAGGGGTACGAAATCTAAATATTAAATGGTGCAAGTTAGGCATTTACGGTTTGTTTTATAGTGGTTGTCAAACAGATTACATGGAATTCATTCATTCATTCAGAGCATTTACATAGCGCCCCTTCAGAAGCTTCTCAAAGCGAATGGGGAAATAGTCATGTTTCAATGTGTCTATGTTGCTTACTGCGGTTTGTCGGTGAGCTTGTTAATAAACATGAATATATTATTGCTATAATTATTATAATTATGTCATCTGATGCCCTTAGGAATCTGATCATGTTACATAATGTAGCGTTTTGCCAAAAGAATCATCTAATTCAGGGGCGTCAAAGAGCCGACCTGCGGGCCATAATTATCTGGTCCGCTGACAATGTTTTTCTAGTCCACGAAGTCTTGGCTATTAAAGATTACTGTGATGTTTGAGACTGATAATTAACCCTAGGGCTACCAAGCTTTTTTTGTGACATCGGCTACCAAGGGGGTGGTGGTTACCACCCCCCCTGGATTTCGTGTTTGGTTTCACATATCATAACTTGTAATATAGCATTGGATTCAGCATTCATTTCTGCACAGAATGGTATATTTAGTTGTACATTATGTGAATGCACCTCGAAATTACATCACTTTTAACAACGGAACCCATTTATTAGCAATATTGTATATTATTGCGTACATTTTGTACTTTTTGGATAAACAAATATAAGATTATGTGTGTTTTGAAACTAATCTATGTATAAAAGATACACACAATCATCCCTACACATGTTTATATAGCATAAATGTACATCCATACATATATATCCATACATATATATCGGTTTACGTTGTAATGCTGTATTCAGCCATTTTCACACAGATTACGCGTATTATTATTTATTTTGATCACTTCTGGTATTCAAAAGACAAAGATGTGGGTATGCAAATGAAGCCCTTCATTCCCTCTAAAGAATGGTATCTATGTTTTTCTTCCAGGAAGACAAATGAATACGCTACAGACAAAAAACTAAGGGGGGAGTGCTTCCATTCAGCCATTTTTCACGTATATTACGCATATTATTATTTATTTTGAGCACTTTCGGTTGTCTCAGGTCAACTCAGTGACCATAGAAATGTAGCCCCACATTCCCTCTATAGAATGGTATAATTTGTGTCTCTTAGTATTAAATGACGGATAAGATATAGACGAAAATCTAGGGGTGGTGGTATCCCCCCTCTGGTACCTCGGGTATATTGGGTATAACTTTTGAACGGTGTGAGATATCATCTCACATTTTACCTCAAAACGTGTGTAAATGAACCCCCTACAGCTAGCTAAAAGGTCAAATTTTTATTCCATACGGGAAAAGTTTGAGATGAAAAAAACCTAGGGGGTGGCAACCCCCCCTTGGTAGCCCGAGGGTTAATAAAAATCAAAAATAAAGATTTTATAAGCCTAAGTTGACTGTTTGCATGCTAAAAATGCACCACTAAGATTTAGATTTGCAAACACCTTCTGAGGAAGGGCTCACAGAACCCTCAGACAGACATCCGATCCCCATTTTGCTGTCGGCTCCTTCGACACCCTAGTCCACCACTGGCTAAACAATATTGCCACTGGTCCGCCATTAAATAAAAGGTTTCTCCACCTGTGGCGTTGGTTAGTTCGAAAATAATGAATTCCATACTCCATACATAATTATAACAAAATTCAATTGAAGACCTCTTCATTGCATGGTTGCTCTTCGGTTCATGCGGTGCTTAAGATCTCTTACGCCAATCGATTCGTCTTAAACGCTGGCGCACCGGAATTAAAATGACGAAGAGATTGCATGTGCTGTAGACTCTTCACTGCATCGATAGCCTACATTCAAAACGTTGACATATTCTATGTTGAAGCCTACTATGATCATAGCAAGGGTTACTAAAACCTGGTTTTGTCTTTTATACTTGATGTCGCTTGATGCTTCGTAAGCCCTACATGCCATATGCTATTAGGACCAGGATATGGTATCCAATCAGAAGGGCGAGTTCGGAAGGGCGACTATCAGAAAGGCGACTTCGGAAGGGCGAACTCCTAAAGGGCGCCTGTTCACAAAAGCGCCGCTCAGAAGAGCGCGCTATCAGAAGAGCGCGCGTTCACAAGGGCGACGATCAAAAGGGCGACTATCAAAAGGTCGCAAAAATATCCGCCCATTGCTAGGTACGTAAAGGTAGATAAAGCTCTTATGTCAATACGCGAAAGTCTGTGATTACCCTATTCGCCCCAAACCTTTTGATCGTCGCCCTTTTGATCGTCGCCCTTGTGAACGCGCGCTTTTCTGGTAGCGAACTCGATCAAAAGGTAGCAAAAATATCCGCCCATTGCAAGGTACGTAAAGCTCTTATGTCAATACGCGAAGGTCTGTGATTACCCTATTCGCCCCAAACCTGAAGGGTATATAAATCGAAGTCTGAACCAAGAAAAACTGTCAGTTCGTCGTAGGAGCAGTTTAAGAATGGAGCTAGAATTTGTCATGAGCAACAAAGGTCGAGAAATGTTAGTGGTCGATGGTTGTACATTCAGACTTGAAAAAACAATAACATAAAAGAAAATCTGGAAGTGCACTGAATACCGTACAGCTAAGTGTAAGTCCCGCTGTCACTCCAAAGATGGAATTCTGACTAAGCAGCCGACTCAACACAATCACGTTCCGGATAAAGCTAAACTGGTTAGCAAGAAGGTGATGGCCGAGATCAAGCAGAACGCGGCGGTATGTAACGACACTTAGTGTTATCTTTATAGATTAAAGATTTCAACCTATATTTTCGCCTTTATGATCGTCGCCTTTTTGATCGTCGCCCTTCTGAACGCGCGCTCTTCTGATAGCGCGCTCTTCTGAGCGGCGCTTTTGTGAACAGGCGCCCTTTAGGAGTTCGCCCTTCCGAAGTCGCCTTTCTGATAGTCGCCCTTCCGAACTCGCCCTTCTGATAGTAAACCCCAGGATATATATACAATAATTATTGAAGAAATAATTACAAGAAAACAACCCATTACAATTTTAACTTATCATCCCTGAAATTAAGGCTCTCTTGCCGAACAAGAGGACGCTACAATCTGTATTGCTGCAAAATATAAACAAACAAAAAATCTGAAACACATGTTAACAAAGTCTGAAGTTAGACTAAAAGAAGAACATCCACAATGAACTGCAAGAGATCCCATCGTAGGATATCTGACCTGCTGTCATTACCTGTCGCGCTCTTTAGAGAATTAACTTCAGTAGGCTTTTCAAATAAGTGCGCCCTAGTAGCCTAGTTTTCTACCTATAGATATAATGCTTTGTTCTAATAATTTCGCAAATTTATGAATCAGGAAATGAAAAGGAAGCCCTTTGTGGTCAGAATTTTGTTCGCTAGATTGCGCATTTGTCCAGAGTGATCAGAGTGACCAGATTATGTTGCAGAAAAATTATTGTTTCACTAGTCCTTTACTCACATTATTACCGAGTTTTACTGCAACGCTGTACGAATTACATTACAATCTAATTAGCGATGCACTGATAAAAGTACTCGATTCTGTAAAATATTATTTATTGATTAATTGCAAAAATAGATGAGCATAATCGGACAGTGCAAAATATGTTGAAGTCATAGAAGTACAACAAGGCAATAAAGATGTAGCTGCCCTGCTAGCATGCTCACACGGGACCAATAGGGGACCATGATACACCCATGTAGGACACACATAATTATGGTTAAAGGTGTTTTGTAGATGCTGGACCGTCTGTCTGAAACCGCCTGGCATCTGTATTCTGTAACCACCAGTAATCGATCCATTTAGAATCGGCCTTGAAAGACAATGTTTCGTGAAGGGCATCTAAGTGACTGACTGAGTCTAAGGCAGCCTAAGTCTTAAGATGTGAGGATGATAAAACTAAATTATAGCCTACCTATAATTATAACGTTAGCGCATAGGGCCTGCGGTGTATTTAGTTATTATTAAGAAAAACAATAGGACCTGGTGCCTTTATGAGTCCCATAAAATGTGCACGGGCATTCAAACAGAAAGAGTAGGCAATTAACATGTTTTATGATTTTCTACCTGCACGAGAACTAGCTTCCAAGTCAAAGAATTGGTATTGTTCGGCCTAGATTGCGTTTGTCACGGACATCCGATAGGTTTTAAATCTTGCAGGTATTCTTTAAAGTACGAATTAAATTTTAACAATAAACGTTAAAAGATATATTTTTAAATTATTTTATACTTAATCAAGACAAATACAGTTCCATACAGTCTTAATGACATAATTAGTTAAATTAGATTGTTCTACAATAGCTGCAGTATCTCGCAAGTAAGTATTATTATCGTTACTAGCAACATGCAAAGGTTGTTGCTACTCAGCAATATTATTATATCTACATTCGTAATTTCTAGTTTCATTACAGTTCCTCCCATAACTCGAACATTCTGGTCTTTCCCCTTAAGACAATCTGGTTTCCGAGCCCACCATTCTACGGAAACTTCTTTGCAATCCTTACTTTATGACATCTATGCTACAGTTGATAAATCGCAACTCACTATACTGGCTCTCTTGGATGTTTATGCTGCGCTGCATTGACACGATTGATCATGACATTCTATTACAACGTCTTGAGATTTCTTTTGGTTTTAGTGGCCTTCCTCTTTTCTGGCTTCGAACCTACCTCTGTGGTCGCACTCAAATGGTTATTTGTGGTGATACTTCAAACTTGGTGGCCCTCATGATTCTGCTTTAGGCCCGCTCTTATATATTCTCTATACGGCTTACATTCCTGCTTTCTTTTCTAATCATTCCTCAACTGGCACCTTTATGCTGATGATGTATAGGCCTTTGTTCATGGTCCTCCCTCTACGAAGTTCGCCTCACTAGCCGTACTGATGCTCTTTCTCGCGAGCGACACTGCTGGATGTCTTCTAATTGCCTTGTACTAAATAATATTCTTCTAAGACACAACTCATTTGGCTTGGCATTTGCCAAACACTTATTAAGCTTGACTTTGCCCGTCTTGCTGAGAGCTTTTCCTCTTTCACTTTCTTGTCAAATGTTCGTGACCTTGGCGTTATCCTGGACAGAACTTTAACCTTTTCTGCTTACATTTCCAACCTTACTCGCTCCTGCTACTTCCAGCTGAGACATTCTGTCTCCTCTTCCACCTTTACTTCTACCGTTCATGCCTTCATTTCCACCCGAATGGACCACTGCAATTCCATTTTCATTGGTCTTCATGAAGTCCATCTTTCTCCTCTTTAATCTGCGTTGAATGTTGCTGCAAGACTGATGGCTCTCCTTCCTCGCACCTCGCATACATCTTCTCATATAGTTGACCACCTACGTTGGCTACCCCTTTTGGCTCGTATTCAGCTTAAGTCCTTGTACTTTTCTAACGATCCTTTTCTGGCTTAGCCCCTAAATACCACTGTGATCTCATCCTCTTGCCGACCTCAGTCACCTCACTTCGACCCCTGCGCTCATTTAGCCGACTTGAACTTTTTCTCGTGGGCGAGGACTCTCCTCCTTTCTCTGCTGAAAGACAGCTTTATTTTCTCGGGCTCTATCGCACTGGGAGCGCCTCTGATTAGTGCAGCACTGAGAGTGGCGCTATATAAATTTACAGATACAATGCAATACAATACAATATGTGTATTTCTAATACGATGCATTACTATGTGTGTTGCCAAGATCATAAGATCATAAGACCTTTTATACGAAGAATATAATAATTCCAGACGACAATGTTCTGGCATCGTGTGATAGCGTTTCTATTGATGTCAAATATGTCGTCGATGTGGAACCCTATGGTTGTTGCGAAAGTCTTTGAGAAAACGCGATATCCAAACGGAACAGTGACCTGTGCCTTGGATGAACCATCGCTCGTGATTCCTCTTGACCAGTTGTTAATGTCATTATCTGATGGGGATTCGTGCGTGGCTCCTGGGGCTCTGTGTGCCATGCAATGTGTCCAAGATCCTGATTGCACCAACTACAACTACAGAGCTTATCTTAGAACCTGTGAGATGTACCACTACACGCCGACAAACTGTTCAGCTGTGACGGAGGTGAGTTGGAATGCATCCTACATGTCTCTGCGCCTTGTAGTTAGAAGGAAGCGTTAGCTTCAGAATAGTTGATGGGTCGTCAGAATCGTATAACACAAATAATAATATTTACGATAATAATAATAATAATAATAATAATAATAATAATAATAATAATAATAATAATAATAATAATAATAAGGGAATCATAATAATAATAATAATACCTCGGGTAATAATAATAATAATAATAATAATAATAATAATAATAATCTGAAGTCCAATGTGTCCAAGATCCTGATACCAATTACAACTCAGAGCGTATCCTAGAACCTGTGAGATATACATAATAAATAATAATAATAATAATAGTACCGTAATATTTACGATAGTAATAATAATGAAGAAGAAAAATAATAATAATAATAGTACCGGCTACCGGTTTGCCCAAACATCAGGAGACAACAGAGAGACAACTTTTCTCTTTCAGCGCTTATCAATGACTATTCAGCGCTTCAAACGCATTGCTTTTTTAGCACTTTTCTCACCAACCAATCCATCTGTGAAGAACTAGGAATTCCAGAACAATGCGCCCCCATAATTTTTGCAGTTCTGAGGGTCATGCCTTACCTCGGGGAAAAAAATAATAATAACAATAATAATAATAATAATAATAATAATAATAATAATAATAATAATAATAATAATAATAATAATAATAATAATAATAATAATAATCTAATAATCGGGTAAACAACCGTTCCGGACTAATAATCATAATAATAATTGAAGTCCCTGAGGGATCCTGTATACCTCGGGGCATAAAAATAATAATAATAATAATAATAATAGTACCGTAATATACGATAGTAATAATAAGAAGAAGAAAAATAATAATAATAATACCGGCTACCGGCTTGCCCAAACATCAGGAGACAACAGAGAGACAACTTTTCTCTTTCAGCGCTTATCAATGACTATTCAGCGCTTCAACGCAGTTGCTTTTTTAGCACTTTTCTCACCAACCAATCCATCTGTGAAGACTAGCAATTCCAGAACAATGCGCCCCCATAATTTTTGCATTTCTGAGGGTCATATTTACCTCGGGGAAAAAATAATAATAACAATAATAATAAATAATAATAATAATAATAATAATAATAATAATAATAATAATAATAATAATAATAATAATAATAATAATAATAATAATAATAATAATAATAATAATAATAATAATAATAATAATAATAATAATAATAATAATAATAACAATAATACTCGGGGAACCTTTTCGGACGAAACGACTGACAACACCATTCCAGAATAATGATCTTCTCCAGCAGTCTCCGGACTTTTTAGGCCACCTGAGGGATCCTTGATACCTCAGGTACTTTAAAAAAAAATATTATATGTATGTTTGGGAAGGAGTTTTCGTATTTTTGCATATTTGTTCTAGTCGTTGCTAAGTTTGCTTAGTTTCTCTGTTCTGCTTAGTGCGAAATAAAGTATATATAAAATATATTATTTATTTATAGATAATAAAGGGGCCTTAATTAAAAACCATGACTCTGTTATAAAATTGGTTTGAAAGTCGATCATAATTATTTTTCGACTAGGGGAATGTAGTATCGGAGAGGTAGGTCGTCTTTGCTACAAGACTCACATAGAAAAATATATAAAGATTATTATAAGTAATATTTTTAGAAATTAAGTTCCTTATACTTTATAGGTCATCGATCTCCAGAGTTGTCAGATATCGCGTAAGTAAAAGACATTATGCTTTCCGTAAGATATTGCTCAAAACATATTAGTAGAAGCAGAATTGGTAGAATCGTATTCGGTGGAAGGTTACTACGGGTACTTTACCATTATGTTCAACTCTTGAAATGAACGCAACACTTACATGCATGGAATGCGCACTTATATTATGAGATACAATCCAGATATAATTATAACTTATATACAACGTTTCCCATTATATGTATCCCTATAAGTATTGCAACCAAATAGATCTGGAATAAGCCTCTAAATCTGCTATATGGTATATATCTACTATATAATATCGAGCTGCAGGCTATAGCAGGTCTACAGTGCTACATTCATTACAGAATATAAATACAATGAAAAAGTAGTCAACTTTTTAATAATATATATATATATATATATAATTATATATAATATATATATATAATAGGAAAGTGACAGAGCAGCTGTTATACAGATTAAAACCATGTGAAATAATGTGGGACAAATATAGCAAAGGTTATTTTGATGTATATTATTATAAGAAGTAACTGCAGTAGATTGACAGTTGACAAACAGTCTCAAGACTTAGCGTCCAATATGTTGAACTGTGAACGTGACTTTTAATATGAAATTATAATAATGATAAATATTTTAATATATAACAACATAAAGAGCCTTCGAAATCATTTGCAATATATTTGCGACAATGACATCTATTTCAACAATAAGCCCACTGATTCAACAGTTCAAGTTGGTCATGCCATTTGTGAAACTTCAGTCATTTTATGCTTTAAAGTGATATATGTACAATTTCTAGACCCATGATTGTGAAATTTATAAATATATAACTTGGAAGTGACTTTTAATCAGCAGCAGTAGCAGAAACGTCAACAATTGTTGCAGTTACTAATGACTGGAGCCTAGAGAATTCTTCAGTTGCTATTACATCTTCACTTCTGAGTAGGCATTTGAAGGGGCGCTATATAAATTGTGATTGATTGATTGATTCCTACTATGTCTTTAGTCCCTGCTACACCTTCAGATCCTACTTCATCTTCAGTTGCAACTACATCTTCAGTTCCAACTACATCGTCAGTTCCTACAACATCTTCACTTCCTACTACATCGTCAGTTCCTACTACGTCTTCAGTTCCTACTTCACTTGCAGTTCCTTCAACATCTTCCGTTCCTACTACATCGTCAGTTCCAACTACATCTTCAGTTCATACTTCACCTGCAGTTCCAACTACATCGTCAGTTCCTACAACATCTTCAGTTCCTACAACATCTTCACTTCCTACTACATCGTCAGTTTCTACTTCACCTTCAGTTCCTACTCCACCTTCAGTTCCTACTTCATATTCAGTTCCTACTTCCCCTTCAGTTCCAACTACATCGTCAGTTCCTACTACATCTTCAGTTCCCACTTCACTTTCAGTTCCAAGTACATCGTCAGTTCCTACAACATCTTCAGTTCCTACTACATCTTTAGTTCCTACTTCACCTTCAGTTCCAACTACATCGTCAGTTCCTATAACATTTTCAGTTAGTACAACATCTTCACTTCCTACTACATCGTCAGTTCCTACTTCATATTCAGTTCCTACTTCCCCTTCAGTTCCAACTACATCGTCAGTTCCTACAACATCGTCAGTTCCTACTACATCTTCAGTTCCTACTTCACTTTCAGTTCCAAGTACATCGTCAGTTCCTACAACATCTTCAGTTTCTACTACGTCTTCAGTTCCTACTACATCTTCAGTTCCTACTACGTCTTCAGTTCCTACTACGTCTTCAGTTCCTACTACATCTTCAGTTCCTACTTCACTTTCAGTTCCAAGTACATCGTCAGTTCCTACAACATCTTCAGTTCCTACTACGTCTTCAGTTCCTACTACGTCTTCAGTTCCTACTATGTCTTCAGTTCCTACTACGTCTTCAGTTCCTACTACGTCTTCAGTTCCTACTACGTCTTCAGTTCCTACTACATCTTCAGTTCCTACTTCACATTCAGTTCCTACTACATCTTCAGTTCCGACTACTCTTCAGTTCCTACTAAGTCTTCAGTTCCTACTACATCTACAGTTCCTTCTACATCTTCAGTTCCTACTTCTCTTTCAGTTCCAACTACATCGTCAGTTTCTGTTACGTCTTCAGTTCCTACTTCATCTTCAGTTCCTATTACGTCTTTAGTGCCTACTACATCTTCAGTTCCAACTACATCGTCAGTTCCTACTTCACCTTCGGTTCCCACTTCATCTTCGGTTCCCACTTCATCTTCATTTCCTACTACATCGTCAGTTCCTTCTACATCTTCAGTTCCTACTTCTCTTTCAGTTCCAACTACATCGTCAGTTTCTGCTACGTCTTCAGTTCATACTACATCTTCAGTTCCTACTTCATCTTCAGTTCCTATTACGTCTTTAGTGCCTACTACATCTTCAGTTCCAACTACATCGTCAATTCCTACTTCACCTTCGGTTCCCACTTCATCTTCGGTTCCCACTTCATCTTCATTTCCTACTACATCGTCAGTCTCTGCTGCAACTGCGAATACTTCTACCAACTTTCGAGCTGCTACTTCTACTACCTTTCGAGCTGCTACATCTACCAACTTGCGAGATGCTACAATTGCTACATCTACTAACCTCCGAGCTGCTACTTCTACCAACTTTCGGGCTGCTACTTCTACCAACTTTCGAGCTGCTACTTCTACCAACTTTCGACCTGCTACTTCTACCAACTTTCGACCTGCTACTTCTACCAACTTTCGACCTGCTACTTCTACCAACTTTCGAGCTCCTACTACTACCAACTTTCGAGCTGCTACATCTACCAACTTTCGAGCTCTGGAAAGTTCAACATCAGCGATGACTATCGTTCCGCCTCCAACGATTTCATCCAGCCTTATATGCGACCAAGTGCTATGTGAGTATAAATCTTTCCTATGTGAGAGACATTGCGATTGTGAGCCATGCCAAAATGATCTTTGCACGCATTGGAATTTCGTAAAGTAGGCCTACTCCTTGCGCCAGTTAATATTAACTATGGACAATTTTAAGCAGCATAAGTTTTTAACACCTTAACGACGAGAGTGTACTAAAGCGACTGGGAAAGTTATGCAACTTACGTTAAGGTGTTAAGATCAATTTCTTCTGTGTTCCAGCTTGGCCAAACTATGTTATGCAAGCCAACAATGGTTTTGGACTGGACCAGGACTGGCAAGCCTACAAATACGGATTCAGTGACGCAAACGGCGGATACTGGCTTGGAAACGAAAACATCTATCGGCTGACAAACAATGGTCACAACTGGAATTGGTGTCTCGACGCTATGGATGAGTATGGCGTATCACTGTACAAAATTTTCTATACCACGTACATCATGGACGCCGAAAGCGTCGGGTACACCTACTACATGAACGGTCAACAAGGTATTCCGGTTCCATTAATGGCCGCGGACAGTCGCCAATTCAAATTTACTACTAAAGATCAGAACAACCAACCTTGCTGTTGCGAAAACCAGGCGGTAGTTTGCAAAGGTGGTTCGTGGTGGAGCTGCAGTGGCGGCGGAACGACTGTCATGAACGGAGCCGGAAGTTGTGGATTCTACTATCACATACCTCCTGCTCCGCTTGTCCAGTTTAAACGCACCTATATCAGAATAAGTCAGAAGTAAATGGAAAAAACGAACACCTAGTCACAGTTGGCCGTGGGTCACGTTTAATAGACTCAACCCGATCCCATCTTACACTGGACCCAATCCGAACCGACCCTGCCTTACCACATAAATTCTGACGCAACTCAATCAAACCCATTCATTTTGTTAAGTTGCATTACATGGCCCGAAAGTGCAAGCGCTGTTGCTTGAGTAAGTTGAAAGGCCATCAATTGCATAATTATTCGTTTTATGTACGAGCGCTCCCAACCCATTATTAATATTAGTATAAAGTATCCATTATACCGAATTTCGACGCTAAACGACTCAGCGAATTTCCTAAACATTCTGAACCGACCCGTGGGTTCATCTAACCCATGGATAAGTCTGTTCAAAACTCATGGAATGTAAGGACTCGACTCGTGGCTTTGAGTGATTTAAACCTGAAGAATCTTCGTCACATAGTCTTTGCGAATGAAAACTCAGCAAGTGGTCTGAATTATCACCTTATAAACAAAATCTAAGTTGTTGTTTGCAATGTGTTTGCATTCTATCAGAATCAGGTCTCGGATGGGCACCGTTGTTGTTGGCTGTCAGTGAAAATGTGATGTTATTACATCATTTCTCTCGTAGGCCCTATAACTGTCGGTGAGACTATGTTGCATGTACACCAAAATGCGGTTAGCAATTGGTTTATTAAAGGACGTTCTTACTTACTTAGCCTACTTACTTCCAACAACTATATTTGTCTTGTGGTGATGTGATTGTGGAGTGTCTGACTGTCTGTCTAGGTTAGCATACTCTTTGCAGAGGCTCTATGGAAAAGCGTCGTGAAGATTTTCATTATAAATTTGTGATTTCAGTTCTGTCTATGTTTGCCGAATTGAATTTCTTTTGTCGTGAAATAATTAAGTGCAACGAAATGTATGTCTAGCACTCTTCCAACATTATTTTTCCTGCCTATGTGCTACTGTTTCATTGAAGTAAACAAGTTATGAACAATCATAAACCGATTCTTTGCATTATTAGTAATCCTTAGAGTAATGTTCTCTCGTTGGTTTACTAACCAAACCTCAGTTATTTCTGTAAAGGTTTACACATTCTGTCTTTCCATATAATTCTGCTGAGGCCGAATTGGATTAATACAACACATTTTCAGTAGCAGATTGCTACTCCGCCATTGCTCGTACTCTGACAGCGCCAGTCCCATGCCTGGATGAAGGAGGGGGCGACGCTAATGAACTTTGTTATCACTCAGTGTCGTTAAACTGAAACTACTACTACTACTACCAGCAGATTTCTATAACAACTATCACACGTTATTTAAGACCAAATAAATTAGCAGATTTGACTGATGAATTTGTTTAAGGCAGAGGAATAGACCATTTTAAGCCATGGATTTGGCAATACACTGTCCTCATCTTGTCTAACTCGATGTAGAGGAAGAAACTCAAGCAGGAGTTTGCTGTTATTAGCAGTAGTATTAATCTCGCTAATGAATCGTACCCGAACAGTATAATACTGTAGAGCTGTCAGATATTCTCGGTTATTGGTCCGATTGCTTTGGAATTCACTGCTCTGTTATGTCTGTTCTTGGTTGTCTTTCAGGTCTAAACTTAAGATTCACCTCTTTCAGCTTCCACTACGGATTCCGATATCATAGCTACAGTTTCACATGATTTATGCCTTTTAAATCACGATAGCGACACCGTAGAAGTCACTGCCAAAGATTAGATATCTGACCGATCCTAAGAACTCAACAACAGCTGCATACCTCTTGCAATTTGTATGCAGGTGTTTGGCTCAAACACAGTCTCGTACAAAATAATAGCCTCGAAGTCTAAACACCATCCACCTTGACCTCTTGACCTTTTGACCTTTAGACACTGACTTGAAAACAAATCTTACGTCACTGGTGTGGCGATTTTGTAATGATTCAGCGACTGCGAATAAAGCAATCTCCAAGACTTAGCTGTATTGGGCGCCGTAGAACTCTCGAGTTCACGATATGATTATAAAGTAAGTAAGTAAGTAGCCTATAGTCAAAGACCTATATACCATCTGCACAGGTGGACCTTAACCCTAGGGCTACCAAGCTTTTTTTGTAACACGGACTACCAAGGGGGTGGTTACCACCCCCCTGGATTTCGTGTTTGGTTTTACATATCATAACTTGTGTAATATAGCAATGGATTCAGCATTCATTTCTGCACAGAATGGTATATTTAGATGTACATTATGTGAATGCACCTCGAAATTACATCACTTTTAACAACGGAACCCCTTAATTAGCAATATTGTATATTATTGCGTACATTTTGTACTTTTTGGATAAACAATAAATATAAGATTATGTGTGTTTTGAAACTAATCCATGTATAAAAGATACACAAAATCATCCCTACACATGTTTATATAGTATAAATGTACATTCATACATATATATCCATACATATATATCGGTTTACGTTGTAATGCTGTATTCAGCCATTTTCACACAGATTACGCGTATTATTATTTATTTTGATCACTTCCGGTATTCAAAAGACAAAGATGTAGGTATGAAAATGAAGCCCTTCATTCCCTCTAAAGAATGGTATCTTTGTTTCTCTTCCAGGAAAACAAGTGAATATGCTACAGACAAAAAACTAAGGGGGGAGTCCTTCCATTCAGCCATTTTTCACACATATTACGCGTATTATTATTTATTTTGAGCACTTCCGGTTGTCACAGGTCAACTCAGTGACCATAGAAATGTAGCCCCACATTCCCTCTATAGAATGGTATAATTTGCGTCTCTTAATATTAAATGACGGATAAGATATAGTTGAAAGTCTAGGGGGGTGGTATCCACCCCCTCTGGTACCTCGGGTATATTGGCTATAACTTTTGAACGGTGTGAGATATCATCTCACATTTTACGTCAAAACGTGTAAATGAACCCCCTACAGCTACCTAAAAGGTCAAATTTTTATTCCATACGGAACAAGTTTGAAATGAATAAAACCTAGGGGGGGGGGTGGCAACCACCCCCTTGGTAGCCCGAGGGTTAAAGGCGTGGCACCGATTCAAATGGACAGCGGTATTGAAGGATACCACCCGAAAATTTATAGAAATATAATCACACAGTCGCTATAGAAAAATGTGCACATTTAACATTCAACTTAATCCCGTATAATCAGATCTCATATTATGGTATTCGCTAGGTGACGGTTCTTCTTCCGTATTGGTTCTGTGGTCCTTGTGGCGCTCTGTGGTCCAGAGTCTGCCTCTCTATAGTTAGTCTTTGCTTTTTGCAGACTTTGTGTCCTATTCGAAACTTTGCTATCATTAATCATGGGCGATGGTGTTACATATACGTGAGTACTGAGTATGGATATGGAAACAGAATTCTGTACCCAATCTCACTTAGAATTTTCAGTTTAACACTATGTCCAGGTCCCTGCTAGCCTTTGTGCCATTTCGCCACAGTTATGGTGTCTTTGTACATTAACCGTCACCATTATTATTAATAATAATAATAATTATTATTATTATTATTATTATTATTATTATTATTATTATTATTATTATTATTATTATCATTATTATTAGGCCTATTATTATTATTATTATTATTATCATTATTATTATTATTATTATTTTATTTTTATTTTTCTTTCGCCCGAGGTAGAAAGAATCCCTCAGGCTCTAAGAAACTAAGCATAATTATGTTTTACGGGTTCTCGTCTCCATCGTGTTGCATAATTATTATTTTTATTTTATTTTTTTTGCGCTGAGGTACTTCATTGCCCCAGGGACTTAGAAATTATAAAAGTAGTGTGTCTGGAACGGCTACACCTCATCCAAGTCGGTCGTTGGTTTAATGAAGGTCCCACTAAATGCCACGGCGTTGAAGCGTTGTACTGTGATCGAGATCCTCTGAAATAAGAAGCTGGTCTCTCTCGGTTCACCCGTGGCTAGTGTGAGGTGGCGACCCAGGTCCGAAATAAAATTGAGGCCAGCGGTATTATAAAATCACCCGTGTCTGAACCCCTTTCAGACAAAATTTATACTTGTAATAGGCCTTCGTGAGCGACTCAGGAAAATTTCAGATCCTTCTATTTCTCTCAGCCTTGGCTCTGGACCCACCTACACATTCAGCGCAAAGTCTCCAGTCCGCAACCTATAGGTGTGATTGCCTCCCCGGTGTAGCAAACCTTAGTTTCTCCATCATTTCCCGCTCATGCTTCATGCATATCCGTGACCTGCAAGCTATTCAGAATGCCCTCGAAAGTGCTGTCACCAAACTCCCAAACACCACCACTTCACACCTGTACTAACAAAATCCACTGGCTTGAAATATCTGAATGAATACAATATAAAATCTCACCTAGACCACGCTTCAATCCTCCCTCCCAGCCCTCCTATCTCCGTCAGTTGTTCACGGTCCAATCATTTTGGTCAACCCGCTCCTCTTCTGTCCTTCGCCATTCCTTCACCTCATCACTAAAATATTCAAATTGCTCCATAGTCATAGCAGTCCGGCCTCTTTAGAGCCAACTCTCGCCAGTATTACGACAAATATCTGATCCACCCTACGAACTCACCAAAACAGCACCTCTTGCTATCTCTTCACAGGTCTTTCACTCAAAACCGAAAACACCGCTTTTTCACAAATTCCGAAATTCCTCCTCTTCCCCTCACCTCCCTCGCCGTATCAATTCTAAACACCAACCACCTTAGCCCTCTGACTGTCTGCCTGCTTGGCCCTTTGGATGTTGACCCTCTGCCAGTTGATTCTGTTTTGATGAAGAGCCTGTGAATAAGCTGTTCCCGCGACTTCGCTTCTTTGGGCGCTGTAGAAATTTCGAGGTTACGATTACAATGCGCATGCGTGCAGCGCTATTGGCGGGTAATTGAAAGCTCTATTTTGAATGTGTATATGTAATTATAATGAAGATTGAACGCTGCGATGTGTTAGTAGGCGACCGTTGCAGTTGAGAGCATTTCGGTTGCGGTTCGCCGATGATCGGTCGGACGTCACGGACGATCCCATTAGACGGAAGAAAACGTACGGTGGTTGAGTGAGCTCCGTATTCAACGATGCACATCGAAGACAATCACCTGAATTAACATAGGATAGTCGTTTAATTACCCTCTACTATGCATTTCTATACTGTTGGTAGGCCTACGTTAGAATCGAACGGCAATCTTTAGACCCTAAAAATATTAAAGACACGGAAACTGAATAAGTTCAAATCCCACAGACCACATAACACAATCTCTTCAACAACTAAACTAACATTCCCATTTGCGCCCGTAGCGCTTTCAACATCTCCCGCCTCGTGTATCCATTCTGGAAGCTTCCCTTTATGTGACATCCATCATGGTCGTGCCATGCTCTGCTTCAGGACTCAGATCGGCCATGGAGGCGAGAAGACTTTAGCGTTCTTCGCACCAAAAGGAAGTTTGGAAATCGTGCTTTTGCTGTCTCCGGACCCAGAGAATGGAACAGTCTCCCAGCTACAATCCGTCAGTGTTCGTCTGCTACACAATTTAAATCCTTTAGAGTAGCTGGCAACGTATTTTCTTCTTCTTTATTGTCACCTCCTTCTCAATTCCTGTAATTATTTACCTTCACAAATTTCTTTTTAAAAAGTCATTGGTGAAAGCATAAAATATTTTGCTAAGAACTATTTCAGGGTTAGGCCTACTTCAATAATGATAGGCTACTATTAATAAATTGACTACTGTTGAAATCGCTCTTGTGTCAAAATTTCAAGTTTCCATAAAGTATACAGTGTATTCCTATGCCCCGTCTTCCCCTATGCCTAATTACGCTTAAACGACATTTGGTGCGTAACTTTCATCAGTTTTACGGTCTTATCTGCTTCTTCTAATTCGAGAAAGTGAACTTTTCTTCTGGTTTCACAGTCAGAGAACTGAAGTTTAGACTGACATAGATCTAATCGTTTTATAGGTTGCAGACTCATCATGATCTTGTCCTGTAATGTGGCAGACTATGTCTTCTAATCCTAGGCGCATAGCTTATTTGAAGTCACTTCTTAAACTGATTTCGTCAATCGTAATAATTATGAATTTAAAAAATCAGATGACTAATCTTTTAATTAAATTTGATTACCGGAACTTACGAAAGAAAGCAAAATGACGATTTGAAATTGTGTAGACTGGTTTCATAGTGACCTACATGTAGAATGCGTTCGTGCATATAAAGGTCAGCTGCAGGGGTAGCCATTAACATTATTTAGGTCAGACGCTTGGCGAAGATGCCAGTCAAGGTAATGAAATACTCTAACCACTCTTTACACGATATCTTAATTCTCATGTCGAAGTAAGACATGCCTCGTCTTGCATAACCTTCGGAAATACGCCTCATACTGGCTGCTGTTAGGTTTAATTGGTGCTTATGGTTCCGCGTGTCAATCAACTCTGACGCACTAAGAATTAATTATTAATGGCGAAGTCTTTCATGCCATCGGATATTGTTCGTTTAATGGACATTTTGTTCGTGTCACCTTGACCCAAGTGATAGTCCCCGGAGTCGCTAACAGAAGCGCTAGCGACTGACTTGGAGAATAAGCGACTGACTTAGCGACTCAGCGGTTCTATGACAGGTGACAGTCACTTGCTTATCGACTTTCTAAGTCGATAAGGCTTCTCGACTGACTTAACGACTTGATATCGACTTCTCGGGCAATCAGGTACGTCTATTAGATACCTAACAATAAAATGCATTTTAAGGCGTGCTGTACATTCTGTACTACCGGGGCGTCATTTTCCTTGGGCATTAGATGGGGCCCAAATGGCATATGGGATCCAATCGACTCTATACGGATCCAATATGGCTTTATTGGAACACGTGTCCCACACGGGCTCCGCTTTATGTGGGCATGCAGATACTGGACAGACCGAGGACTGTAAAATGTCAATGTGAATTTATGACAGGTGACAGACGCATTTGAGTGTTTATAGAAAGAATAAGACATACGACCATATCACAGGTAGCATAGTTATTAGGGTGGTTTCATCTCTAATGGAAAATTTTCAACTTCAGTTGTTTACTTTCGCCAACCCGGCATTCCATGCCAATTGGTTTAGAAGTAATGTAGCCCAAAACATTATCAGGATTGAACAATATCTAGGACTGCCACAACGTCTTTGAAATTTTGACTTTTACAGATAATTTTTACACTTCGAGTAGGAAGTATTTGATTCGCATTTTGGACCTATGTTTAGTTTTCAACAGAAAAGCTGGATGATTTTACTTAAGCACAACTTAAAAATAATTTCTACAATGTTTATGTTCTCGTTGATTGTTTATTATTAATTTTATTGGCATTTTAGTGGTATTTGATCCGTGAGTTCCTGAGAATGATAACCACAAATCTATTGGAACAAGCATACACAAAAGGGTGCAGTGGAAAATAAGCGAAAATTAAAAATTCGAAAAGTAATAGCAACCAAAAGTTGCCTAATGGCATGAGTCAAACACTGTTCAAAATTTAAAAAATATTAATGTCTTCCGCCCCCACCAGAGGGCCAAAGTTACGAGACAAAGCGTTTATCGAGAAAATTGTAGGTTTTCTTTGTAAAATATTCTAATTGAAAACTAATTAACTGCCATTCAATATACCGCTAGAAAGAGCTCTTAAAACTGAATAAAATGATGTGTTAATTTTTAGAATATGCCCATATTTGTAGACGTTATTAACTTTTTACCATTTCCTCAAAAATAATAATAATAACTCTAATAAATAATTTTAATCACTAATCAGTGTAATCACTAGTAACCAGGCATGCAATAAATGTAATTGTGCTGTAATCTGGACCTACTACAGGCATTTGAATTTATTCCTGGTTTAAGTGTTCACTTTTCATTTTGATTACAACTATTATGCTTATTGTTCGAGTGCTCCTATATTTGATAAAGGGTGAAACTTTGATGGTGTTGTGGCAGTCCTAAATATTAAAATTTTTCATACAACTTTTTGTGTGATGTTTCTGGATGGAATGGAACCAAATGGAACCTTGGCGAACATTAGTTTCACACTTTTATTTTTAAGAACCACCCTAATAGTTATAGTTCGCCAAATGGGCCCAAACACGGATTTTTCTCGAAAGCGCAAATGGGCACCTATTTGCCCTAACTTCGCAAACATAATTATTATCAATTTTTCCCGCTTCATATTTAGTTGTACCGCTGTTTAAAGACATTGAAACCCGCGTAGTTTTAACGCGACGTTTACATCGAAGAGACGCCATTTTCTCTCAAAGAAGGGCGTGACGTCAGGTAACGTTACAGAAAAATCTGATTGTTGATAGTAAGTCTAAATATAGATTCCTTGGAAGTATGTATAGCTAGTAAAGTAAGTAAGTAGTACTCGGTAGGCAGTTAAGTAGTAAATAAATAACTCCTGATATATTGAGTGAACAAGGGCGATAGCAGTCGATAGCTTAGCGACTGGCAACGGCGGCGGCAGATGGCGGCAGCGCTGGGGACTAGCGCCTATTTGCTGGCGTCGTCCGTCGCTATGGAAACTTATCGGACATGTTCGATCACGTCATGCTTCGGTTTGCAAATACCAACGGCTTTCTCATCACTTAAACTCTGAATTTACTCGAGCAGACCTGTCAAAGACATCCGATTTATGCTGAAAAAGCGAGAAGTAATCAGTAAGTCAGAAGAAAGTTATACAACATACGACGCTGTGTTTCTACCTACATGTTATGTTTTATTTCTATGTGTACATCTACATCTATGCATGGATATACATGTATATTGTCTCTGTAGAACGTCTCGACCGTCAATCTAATGTTCGCTAGCTTTCGAAATTGTTCAGAGTGATCAAACAGGTTCCATGTTTAAGAATATTGTTCGAAATTTGATTTTGTACCGAGTGTGATAATAAACCTCGTTAAGAAGTTTGTCCTTTAAGTTTATTTTTACCGTTCCTGAAGGAAGTTAGTTTTAATTCAAATAGGAGAGCTTAGAAACAATTTTCGATTCTGAAATTCATTATTTTTAATCGCTCGGTGGTAAAAGAAATTGATTTAAGCTAATCTAACAGTATACATCCTAAAATGCTAAACTATTAAAAGGCGACTAAAAAGTTACACAGAACTGTAGGATATTAAAATGTAATGACTTTCTGCCTGCACGCATGTTAAAAGGTTTTGGAATGGATCAAACAACCTAGCTATCGAGGACTTGATTTGATATAGGCCTAGTCTCCCTGGCGTGGATTTTGTGTGGAGCTGAGAAATTTAATAGATTTACATTACTTTGGATTTGAACTGTTTTACAGTAGGGGCCTACACAAGGTATTTCATTCAGATCAGTCCACCTACATGTGTCTCCGTTTCTTTCTCACCCCTAATACCATAAAATATTGGGGGTTTAAGAAAGTGTGACAGTTTGTGACAGGGGGAGGGGTCAGGCCATGTGTGACGTCACACATTTATTTATTTTTTATTTTATTTATAATTTATTTTTTATTTTTTAGTAGAATTTCATAGCTTTAAAATAATTTTCAAAAATGTTCTGAAACATTTTAATTAGTTTTATGTCAAAATAGCATGAAATGCATAACTCCTGAATGTGTTTTTCACGATTCCTCTCGCTAGGAGCGCTAGTAATAATGCTGTTGCGAAGCCTTGTTTATGTATTAGCCTTGCTTTCGGAAGTATTATTATTTCTATGTTCGAAAGTGTGACGTACTTTAGGGGGGGTCCGAGTTTTGTGACAGTTTGTGACAGGGGGAGGGTGGGGGTAAAAATGGTCAAAATAGCGTGACGTACTTTATGGACGGCCCCTTGGGTACTTGTCGGTTTAACGACCACCAGAAAATATCTTATAACTAGACCCCTGTACGCCTACAGGAATGTGTTCACGACAGTTAATATCTGTCTTTTAATAACGACACTAACCCTAACCCCGACCCTAATCGACCCTCACGACTTCAAGTTTTATAGTCCATTTCGGTTACGTTGAGGTTAAGCCTCGTTGTTACGCGCCGTGAGGGTCGGTTAGGGTCAGGGTTAGGGTTAGTGTCGTCCATGTTTCTAATGACGAAACGTTCAGGTTTATGACGTAATAGATAAGTTCTGACGTAACATAGAATTAAAATAACGTAGAATATGAAGAATTTTAAATGCGGTAATATATGAAGAATTTTGGTGGTCGTTAAACCGACAAGTACCAAATGTTGTAGGCTACTCCGTCAACGGAGACCCTGACTTGTTTTGGCCTTAATACCAAAACAGTGTTGGGCTCTCGGAATTTTTTTAAAATACCCTACCAGTTTCATTCGTTCTGAAAAATTAGATCAATGCCAATAAACACTAAACTTGCAACCCATCTGTTTCGACTTGTTCACCATTCCCAGTTTCTCATCTAGTTGATCTGAACTGCCGGATTTCGACATGGCTTTCCAAGTGATTACGACTGTGACTATAGTTCTATTTGAAGCACATAATTTTCGGATTTTAACCATTTAGTGCACAAAAAGTTAGAAATGTTAAATATTAACGGAAACGTAGGCCTATAATTACATGAGTAATTTGTTAATGAGTTTAGTTTAGCAGACATAACTTTAACGAATGAGTTCTGTTAAATATTTGTATCGTAAATGTGTCTCACTAAAGTAAGTAGTTGTCCATTCTTATAATGAAGGAACAAGCTACACTTAAAGCATTACATTTTAACCACTCAACAATCGTTACATCTGTGAGTTACATGGCCTATGCGATTAAAATGCACTTTATCCTTACATGGCGTGTTATGTGTGTTTAGCTAAGCAGATCATTCGGCCTTCAAAGAAACAGTTTGCTGATAATAATTATACGAAGAACATAGCAATGTTCCGTCATCGCCTAGTAGCGTTTCTCTTGATGTCTAATATGGCATGCATGTGGAAACCTATGGCTGTGGCGAAAGTCTTTGAGAAAACGCGATATCCCAACGGAACAGTGACCTGTGCCTTGGATGAACCATCGCTCGTGATTCCTCTTGACCAGTTGTCTCCGTCATTATCCGATGGGGATTCATGCGTGGCTCCTGGGGCTCTGTGTGCCATGCAATGTGTCCAAGATCCTGATTGCACCAATTACAACTACAGAGCCTATCCTAGAACCTGCGAGATATACCACTACACGCCGACAAACTGTTCAGCTGTGACGGGATGTTACCATGCGGAGGTGAGTTGGAATAAGCCCTATAGCTCAGTGTCTGCGCTTTGGATTTAGAAGAGAGTTCTACTAACTTAAGAATAATAGATGATTCATTTGAACCACGCACCTGGTCTTTGACTATAAGTCATGACTTCGCTAGAAAATCAGTATGAATTACTCATCCAAAGCGACTTTTTAAACTCTAAGTTATTTTTCTGTAAACCAGTTGAAAAGTACCAAGCAAAGATGCTCTTTCAATAATGTTCTGTTCTGTAGAATGCATGTAAGCAATTGTGTATCATTTAATTGAATTACGATATTGTTCATGGGTATTTATAAAACACCTCTTGTAACTGACAAAAGAGATTTAAAAAATATATGCGACTTGACGTTATCTTGAAGTTCTTTTGAGCTGTCTGTGGCAGAACTATTTTTGGAAGAAAGGAAATGTAGTAATAGAGAAAGAGGATCGAAGACAGAAGAATCACATATGTTCCCATTGTTCTCAAAGGCTGCAGCAAAATGTTAATCGCCTAAAAATGTTGTTAGTGGTCACGTTTATGTAATATATCTCGATTAACACAGAACAAATGAGACAGGTAATTTGATGTGCAGTATGCATCTAGTATTGCAATTATTAATCATTAAATGTTATAGGTCACCGATCTTCAGAGTTGTCAGATATCGCGTGAGTAGCAGATATTCAGCTCTTCATAAGAAATTGATTAATTAACAAGCTTTTTAACATGGAAAAATTGCGCAATTAGAAGCAGAATTGCAAGAGTAATAATTAACTTCAGTGCTATTGTTATCTCCTGTAATGATCTGGAATGATCTTCAGTATTTATCTACCTAAAGTATTTGTTAAAGAGATAGACGAGGGTCGTGTAATTAGTTTAGCGCAGATATGACTAAATGCGATTTTGACGCACACAAGAAGTAAGTTCAAAAGACCTGTGGGGGATGAAGGATAACAAGAATAGCATATAAAAATTATGTGCTAAGCTGTTAATGCTACTTTTTTTTAGCTGGAATTATTATATATTTAGCGCTCCCGATATCGTTTTAATGGCGTTGCAGCAGTTACACTATACGTATATTCCAACTAGTTCCATTTTGTTAACCGCTACAGTTACTGGCTTTGGAATTCGTGAAGTGATATTTAATGCTTTAAAGTAACATATGCACAGATTTATTGAAATTTCTACATTATTATTTACGTACATCCGACATATGTACGTTTTGGCTATTCATGTAGTATCAGATACGTCAACAGAATCAGCAGTAACTAGTGACTGGACCCGAGATTCTTCAGTTTCTATGGCGAAAGAGTCAACGGCAGTCGTAACCATGGGAACAAAGGATACTGCAAATCCAGCTGTTTCGTCTACTGCAGAAAACGAACCAAGTGATCTTTTTCTTGAAAATTCAACAAATTTGCCAACCATTTCAATTAACAGCCCTAACACGGAATTTCAAGAAGCGACATCAGCACCTTCCAGTTCAGTGTCCTCTGCCAATTCCTCCAGCGTTTCCAGTCCCGAGCTCTCAACCAAGTCCTCGGCTGCTTCAAGTTTTATGTCCACAATCAAGTTCTCAGCCATTTCCGAAGCAATGTCTTCAGCCAAGTCCTCAGCCATGTCCTCAGCCATTTCCAAAGCAATGTCTTCAGCTAAGTCCTCATCCATGTCCTCAGCCATTTCCAAAGCAATGTCTTCAGCCAAGTCCTCAGTCATGTCCTCAGCCATTTCCAAAGCAATGTCTGCAGCTAAGTCCTCAGACATGTCCTCAGCAATTTCCAAAGCAATGTCTTCAGCTAAGTCCTCAGACATGTCCTCAGCCATTTCCGAAGCAATGTCTTCAGCCAAGTCCTCAGTCATGTCCTCGGCCATTTCCAAAGCAATGTCCTCAGCCAAATCTGCTGTCGTTTCTAGTCTCAAGTCCTCAACCAAGTCTTTAGACGTTTCCTCAACTACTGCTCCTGTTATATCCACCAAACTTCAAGCCACTGGAAGTACAACAGCAGGGGTAACAATCGTACCGCCTCCGACGATTGCAACAGGCAATGCGTGCGACAAATTATTGTGTGAGTATGAATACTTTTCAACTTGAAAACATTGTCAGTCATGTCAAAAGGTCTTCAAACGTACAGGAATTTAATAGTAGGATAGCCTACACTAACTAAGTAGAAATCTTGAAAGGGCGCTATATAAATATCTGAAATGAATGAAAACTAACAAAGAACTTAAAATGCACGATTGAAATGTAAAGCAGCTTCACTGCCTTTGGTTAGGTTTCTGGAGGTGGATAAAGGACTTTCTCTTGAATGATTTTGATTCTCGATTTTCTGATTAGAGCGCAAATTCAAAGAAATCTGGCGGAAACTAAGTTGGGAAACCTACAGATTTTCGCCGAGGAAAGTTGTTCGAAATTTGATTAGTGTAGTTCGCAACTAGTGCGGCTTTTGAGAACTTTTCTTAGGCTGCCATCTTTGATTTTGTCGGTTAAACTCCGTTATTAAAAACATCTGTCAACCAGAGTCATATTTGTCTGACTACACTGCAATGACTGTTCCGGTTTTCTTTCACCAATTTACTCCTTCGCTAGTTGCTGCTCTTTAAGAAACAAATCCAGGCATCAATTTGAATTTTCAAGGTCATTAGTGCTCAGCAATCATAAACGAAAACTTAGTATTTTGGAATATGAATTCAACAATGACATTCTCTCTATAAAACGAGGAGTTGTGTATTATTTCGATTAAAATTTGCCTAGCGTCTCATTTATTTGTTACTTGTGAGCCAACCGGCAGGGTTCTACAAGTCCCTCAAGTCTTTTTTCTTTAGTCGTGGTGGCTGGGCCGGGAGCGCTTCTGAGTAGCTTCTTCAAGAGGCGCTATATAAATGCTCTGAATGAATGAATGAATAAATGAATGCTTGCAAGTTATAGTATGAATAGATGCTTACAAGCTATTGCAAGAGTCGAATTTAACTGTATAGCCGCCATGCAAGGCGCCCATCTGTCCTACGCTAATTTTATCAACGCCACCTAGCGACTGACAGGCTGAGTCATGGAAATATTTGTGTAAAATGTTTTTTTATATTTTGAATGACTTTTTTCCCTCTAATTCTATTTCTGAGTTTGCCTCCTGTTGTGAAATATACCCATATCTCCTTTGCAAGGAGGCTAAGCAAAGAGGTGTTGGCGAAGCTATTATTCACTTTTTAATCTCCTGAAATCTATTTGTCAATGTAATAGTGATCGTAAACGTGTCTCCCAGCCTAAGACATAATATTTTAGGGCAGTATCATCTTATCTCTGAAAGTTCTTTTGATTCAATTTTCGGCAAATCGTATTCAGTCCAGGGCTCCAGGATTGCTAGTGAAAACTTCTCCTGATTCCTTCTAGGACCAAATTTCTTCTCTTACGCAGATGTTATAACTCCGCATGACTTTGTATGCTTGGCTCACATCGATCCCGTTGGATGGATTGACTGCTGGTCTCTGCAAACGTCCTCTCAGCTTGTGCATAATCTTCAACTCCACCGCGTCAATATCCGACAATGGTCATGCAATATGCAAATCAGTCGACTGTAATATATGGGATATATATGAAATGTGTTCTAGCATCCCTCAAAATGTCTCTGGAAAATGTCCTGGTCTGAAGCCAACTGGATAATTGTAACTCATTCTCATTGGCACCAATAATAAGACAGATTTCCATAAGCGACAGATGGTTCAAATTTCCAGAGTAAAGACAACTCACTATTTACACATCGCATCCATCTTGCATCATCGCACTAGCTGCCAGCTGAGCAAAGAATTCAGTTTAAAATCTATCCTACTGCCTACAAGACATTTCTTTTAAATCAGTCGACATATCTCTGCTCATTGCTCACCCCTTACACAAGGAAAAATTGAATTCGATCCTCATGTACTTTTAATCCTGTTGTGCCTTGCACGAGAACTGTATTTGGCTTCTGGGCCTTCTCCGTTGGTGGTCACAAGCCTTAGAATTTGCTGTTCAGCGTTTATCAGTTCTTTCTTGTCTTTCAGACCTAAGCTTAGGACTCATCTCTTTCAATTCGTCTGCACACTGAAGCATGATTCTCTGGCTGCCTGACTTATTGGATTTTGGTTGTGGTTCTGCGACGAGTTGTTATTCTCAGTTACCATTTTATTTGAAGCGACCATCGATTGAGGCCATGTACATTATTACAACGGCGCTATTATAATATTATAGCTATTAAATTAGATTAGACATTAGATTTTACTTTCTTGTGTCTTCCAGCGACGCCAAACTATGTGATCCAAATCAACCAGGGTTTTGGACTGGACCAAGGGTGGCAAGCCTACAAATACGGATTCAGTGACGCCAACGGCGGATACTGGCTTGGAAACGAAAACGTTTACCAAATGACAAACAATGGTCAGAGGTGGAATATTTGCTCCGACGTGCTGGACAAGATGGGCATACCGTACCACGTGTCATACAGCACATTCATCGTGGACTCTGAGAGTGCCGGATACACCTACTTCGTGTCCGGAATGCAAGGCGCTCCTACAGATCTGATGGGCCCTGATAGTCGCAAGTACAAATTCACGACTAAAGATATGAACAATCAGCCGAGCACTTGCACAAACAATGCGATTGCCAGTAAAGGTGGATGGTGGTGGGGTTGTAGCGGCAGTGAAAAGATTGTGGCGAACGGAGTCGGAAGCAGCGGATTCAAATATACCGTATTTAGTATGACTATGCAGCTTAAACGCAGCTACTTCAGAATAAGTCAGCAATGAACCAATAGCATACGTCTCAGTCAGACTCAGAGTTGTCCATAGGTTATTTCTTAAAGACCCTGCTTTACCCATCGCACACTGGACCAAAAACGACCCGTTCCAGCGTTCCAGCAACACCACATAAATTCGTACCCAAACAAAGCCGATCCATTGATTTAATCAACATAGAAAATATTATGTTCGAATTTGTCATACTATGACGCCAACAGCCCAACATTTCATAGTGAGTTATCTGAGAGATCATTGATTATGTAGGCCTATGCTTTGTACAGCTGATTTAAACATTAGGCTAAATTAATCATAATTTAGGTCTAATTAAGAATTTGGCGTCAAGAAGAATATTATCGTACATTCTTCTTGACTCTACTTTTCCAGAATTTTTGTAACCGACCCGATCCAACCCGATACATGAATGCATCCGACCCATCGACAAGTCTGGTCTGACTCACGTAACGTAGAACTTGAATTATAGAGTGGCTTAAACCTGTAGAAGCTTTGTTTTAATCTATTCCTGAAGTTAAACGAATTTCACAAGTTGTCACCCTTCGCACAGTATATTCTGTCTATGTAGTGTTTGTGCTTTATTGCGGTAGATAAGTTAATATGCAGCTTCTCTGCATTTTGGTCAACCTTTATCACAGCATGTGTGCAGTGGTTACCATCTAAGGGCCTACAGCCCAGATAATTGCTCCAGTTATTTCACAAAAATTGTACAAATTCTGTATTTCAATGTAATCATGCTGAGGACTAATTGGATTGTATGAAAACATGATTGCTTTGTTACCAGTCTTTTCAAGTCAGGCAGAAAAATTATCGTTTTTAATAACTGTAAGTAAATTTTTAACAGTATGCTGACATTGTGTTACGATTAGGAACTACATTGTAGTTTGGTGTTGTGAAAAAACTTTTTTGTCTTTAGGTCAGGATTATGACTGCTAGCTGTGACGCTGCATCTATGTTCTTACTACTTCTTTGATAACAATACTGTCGATATCTGGCAATGCAGACTTCTTTCTGTTGCAATTGTAAGTCATCAAATGATTTTGTGTCATAAACGACATGTATGTACTCAGTTGTACTGCGTACATCTCAGCGTATGGACACTTTTCGAACACTATTGTATGACAATGAGTTACTGTTTTATTGCAGTATATAATTTAACTAATAATTTAATGCGGTCTTACTGTAACAGTAGTGTCCTGCCCATGATGAATTGATGAATTAGATTATAATAGAAGCATTCTCTGCTATGAATAGTAATCCCACGATATAGGTACTTTATCATAATAGCAACAAGTGTGTCCGAACACTTGACATGATTGCCTACTGATCATCATACAGAAGGAGATCATGATATGCATGCTGATGCAGACTTTTCACTGCTGGAACAAACTCCCGGCTAATGAAACTGCCTTTTCTACAACATCGCCTCTTCTCTACTAAAACGCCTAGAAACAATCTCTGTTCCTGTTCTCCAATCACTTCATTTACCAAAACCTCCTCACCTCATCCATTATAAAATTGTATATCTTATCTACAACACCCTTCAAAGTTCTCAACCCTCTTACATTCGTCAGCTATTCACTATCCAACCGCCCAGATATATATTCATCCCTCATTGCCTCTCTCTCCCTAAATAGTCATTCAGTCTCATCGTCTCTGAAATTCTTCAACCGCTCCTTAATCTATGTTGCACCAACTCTTTGGAATGAACTCCAAACGATCTCCGCCAGTTTGCTCATCCTCCTCCCTCGTCTTTCAATCTCGCCTCTCCTCCGCTTACGGCAAGCGGAGGAGAGGCGAGTGAAAACCGACTAAAAACCGATCTCTTCAAGCTATCCTATCCTGCATCTAGTCTTGCGCTACTTTATGACTCCCACCACCAACAATTTCCAGCGTAACACCATGCTGTCTCATCGGCTTCACCTTCCCGGATTCTGACCTGACACCGAAACGGACCAAAGAAAGAACCTAACTAGGCCCCTGTAGCGTATGTGATTTGATGTAGCGCCGGTGAATAAGATGGTCTCCCTAACATCGCTTTTACGCCAAGCTAAGAAGTTTTTTAGATTTACATTACATTAACATAGGCCTACTAGAAAGAAAGGGCGAAAAAACGATAGGCACATATGGAAAAACGGATGTTTGTTAATAGTTTAATTCTAGAAGGGTTTTAAAGGGAAAAATTAACAGTGACAGTTTCGCTCGAATTACTTACTAATGGGGAAATTCATTCGTTTCACTATTTCCTCGTAGAATGCTTTTCTAATTTCTTACGAATGCTGTTTCTTTGTTTTCTCGATTTTTTTCCTCCCTTATTTGTATTGTATTTTCGTAAATTCTAATGTAAAACTATAATAAATATTTTACAGTAATGTTCGTTGTTTTTATACGGCAAGGTTTGGTTGACTAAAAGCCATTGCGGGAGGCTTAATCACTGTATATTTCCCCTTAAATTGGGCGCCGCACCCACTCACCCTTATCATTTCAGTTCACTCAACTATCTTCGTTGTTTTCCTTCACTTTCACTTATACTTTCTCAGAACGGAATTTGCACTATTATAGCAATGTATTTGTTCTTTTGTTTCTCAATCAATCAATCAAAATTTATATAGCGCCCCTTCAAGCTTCTATCGCTCATTCATTACTTGCTTATTCTTCATTCACCAGAGTGGACCAGTGGTAGTGCATGCAATTTGACACCTCGTTTCATTCGCTACTTAGTTACTGTACTACTACCACTACTACTATTCCTTTATTTCACAAACTCGTTGACACAAACGCAACAAGATTACAAAATACAGTTTAGATATCGATTAAACAAAACATAATAGTCAAATAGATAAGAGGATTAGGAATGTATTAATGACTGAGACCTATAATATTGCTAAAGAAAATGATTGTTTAGCCTAATACACCATAAAGTACTCTAGGTATGAAATTTCGATCATCCCTTGCCGGCAAAGTGAAATCATGAGGTCGGGGTCGCAGATTATAATGACGAGTAATTATTTAGTGGAAACAATGAACGTAACACATGGACATCGTTCCTTATCACTGCCTTTAGTAGACTGACGCCAGCATCACACACCAGCTGATCGATATCCAGTGAGTTAGGAGGAAGATATCCGGCATGCTTGATTCGCTGCAGAAGTCTCTCGAGTCTTTTTCGGCCTTCAGCCGTTGTAAGACCCCACCAGGCTGGAGCGGCATAAGTCAATCGAGAGACGACAGTTGCCTCAGCAACCCGGCAGAGGTCGCCACTGGGAAGACCATTCGACCTGAGTATTCTGAGAGCGTGTAAAGCTCCACTACAGGAGACAAGGACTTCCTCCACGTGATTGGTGGCTCGAAGGTCAGTAGTTATGGTTACACCTAGGATCTTAATGGTAGAAACACGTTCGAGTCCCTCCAACGCTTGAGGTGGCAATACTTTACGGTTCCGGGTAATAATCATCTCGCGTGTTTTTCGAACGTTCAGACGCAGATTGTTTGCCGTCGCCCATTGCTCAACAGACAGAAGCTCTTCACTGATGGTGTAACACGCTTCTATATATATACTATAGGCGTATAAAAGTTTTGAAACAAAATCAATTGAATTGCACAACAGCAGCATGTATTCAGAGCATGTCTGTCGTGCGTGAGGAACCTGACTAGTGTCCAGACTGCAGGGATAGCGAGGTCTTTCGAAAACACGCTTCTGATCCTCTTAACTGTGATTAATTTACCATTTTCGTATGTATATTATAAGCTTACACAGGGACTAAGGTATATCCGATTCAAGTTGCTCCTAAAGCTGTGTAGTGTGTCATTGTAACAGCCCCTATGACTGTTTGGACAACCTATCTGACAAGGCGCAGCGCTCAATAATAACCATTGACTTTTAAGTAGCGCTTTGGGAATTTAACAGACGACATTTACGCTTGAATTCACAGTTGTCACAAGCGAATAGGGATGGCTAATTTATCGTTTTAGCGTTCTTTGTTATACACGCATTATAACATAATCGTTTATCGTTTTATATAAATGGCATTTTAATACCAATGCCCGTGGAAACTGTCATCGATCCATCTTCCATTTACTCAAGTATTATTACGACTTCTATTTAAGCAAGAAAAACAATGGGCGAATAATGTAGAACGCTAAAATGATAAATTAACGGCTACAACACCCTGCAGTGACTATCTTGCTAAGTGTCTCTCTTTAATATTTCAAGTTATCCTACTGGCGTTACGGTAGACCTCGACAATACAGGCATTGTGAAGGACAATTATGGTGGAATATTGATGCCCGATCATCTATTCACACGGTCCACCATTGTTCTCCACTAGAGACACATTGAATCGTCGACTATAGTACCCGCTACTGTTTAGCCTATGTTCAAGAAATACAATGCAGTCAAATAAACCATGAGAGGCCCTACTAAGTCTTTCGTTTTACACAGCGGACCGTTAGTCCACACTAGCGACGCTTATCAAATCGTCGCATATGACACCCTATACTTTTAACCCTCGGGCTACCAAGGGGGGGGTGGTTGCCATCCCCTAGGTTTTTTCATCTCAAACTTTTTCCGTATGGAATAAAAAATTTGACCTTTTAGGTAGCTGTAGGGGTTCATTTACACACGTTTTGAGGTAAAACGTGAGATGATATCTCACACCGTTCAAAAGTTATACCCAATATACCCGAGGCACCAGGGGGGTGGATACCACCCCTAGATTTTCGACTATATCTTATCCGTCATTTAATATTAAGAGACACACATTTTGCCATTCTATAGAGGGAATGTGGGGCTACATTTCTGTGGTCACTGAGTTGACCTGAGACAACCGGAAGTGCTCAAAATAAATAATAATACGCGTAATATGCGTGAAAAATGGCTGAATGGAAGGACTCCCCCTTAGTTTTTGTCTGTAGCGTATTCATTTGTCTTCCTGGGAGAGAAACAAAGATACCATTCTTTAGAGGGAATGAAGGGCTTCATTTGCATACCTACATCTTTGTCTTTTGAATACCAGAAGTGATCAAAATAAATAATAATACGCGTAATCTGTGTGAAAATGGCTGAATACAGCATTACAACGTAAACCGATATATATGTATGGATATATATGTATGGATGTACATTTATACTATATAAACATGTGTAGGGATGATTTTGTGTATATTTTATACATAGATTAGTTTCAAAACACACATAATCTTATATTTGTTTATCCAAAAGTACAAAATGTACGCAATAATATACAATATTGCTAATTAATGGGTTCCGTTGTTAAAAGTGATGTAATTTCGAGGTGCATTCACATAATGTACAACTAAATATACCATTCTGTGCAGAAATGAATACTGAATCCAATGCTATATTACAAGTTATGATATGTAAAACCAAGCACGAAATCCAGGGGGGTGGTAACCACCCCCCCCTTGGTAGTCAGTGTTACAAAAAAAGCTTGGTAGCCCTAGGGTTAAGCCTATGTTCGTGAATTGCAATGCAGTTGAATCAACCATGCTAATAATCTAACTGAACAAAATTAGTCATTATAGGCAGCCTTCAATGGCGTATCTAGGCGAGCTAACGATTCAACGGATTTAAGGGATATTTTCATCTAAGATTCGATGTTCACAACCACTTAACTAGAAACTCTATCGCTTACCGCCCCATAAGCGCGCACTCCAGTAGGCCTACTCGCTTTTCTCCATAAAACCTGCTGGCTCCACAACTTGGAACATTCTTCTTCCTCACATACTTCGAGCCCCCATCTACCGTTCTACGGCACTTTAAAATATTCTGCATGCCTTCCTAATTACTGGAACTACTGGATAATATTATACACACAACACTGAAAAAGTACAGGTCGATACGCGAACAAGCAATTTCTTGCACAGATCCGCATGGACGTAACGCTTATGTCGAGATGCTACTGGTTTTGTACTGAGGGCATTATGAGAACAATTACAAGCGCATCTATAGACTAACTTTCGGTCTTTTGAGCTAATGCGTTTATTAGCTTTATTGTGTTCGCCATTACTTCAATGTCTATAATGCCCATAACTATCAATTAACTAAATCCCGTAGCGAAGAGTACATGATTTGCCTACTTTCGGTAATACTCAAAGTGTGGATGATGAATGCATGCATATGCGACGAATGGAATAGTCGTCCAGACGTTTAGCTACAAATTGTACATTTTAGTATTGCGGCTTCGACTTGTGTCTGCGACTAGTCCGAGTGTCGTCATTAAAATTAACAGCCTATGAATTTGGTAGTTAAAATAAAAATAAAGCAATGTTGTCCATGATTAATCATCTGCTAGTAATTTTGTGCGTAGGAATTCTTACTACAGAAAGATACTTCACTGAAGCTAAGGTATTCAAGGCTACCCGTTTAATCAACGGAACGGCTGTCTGTGCTATCGAGGAACCAACGGTGGTCATTGCTTTTGACCAGCTGCCTCTCCTGTCCGGTGACTCCAATACCTGCGCCCCTTCTGCAGCGCAGTGTGCTTTCCAGTGTAATCTAGATGACAACTGTACCAACTACAACTACAGAGAAGATCTTGGAAGGTGTGAACTTTTCCATTACACTCCCACCAACTGTATTATCAAGCCAGGATGCAATCATGTTCAGGTAGAAACAACTCATGAACCTTATTGCGTTTCTAATTTTTATGTCACTTTACAATCACACGTTCATAATCTCATTTATACACACACAAAATTTATTAGACCGCGTTAAATAATTATATTTGACTAAATGTTTGTCAGCTAACGATCACAAAATCCATTTTAAGAATTAAGTAAAACTATTCTAATTGCTTGCTTAAAAAATTATAATGGACATTTCTCTGTAAAAAAAGTAGTGTAGGTAGGATCAGGTAGTCTGGAAGTGACGTTTTCCGCCAAAGTTATGGGCTTAAATATTTCCGAGACTGAGTGAATGACATAATAATATTCATGAATGAATGACATAATGAATGAACGATGCCATACTTTGTATGCCAGAAGTCAACATGTGAATCCCGGCACTAATACTGTTTTTCACTTGTTGTGTCAGATATTCATTTTTGCACTGAGTCCTAACGATGCTTTAGTAAAAGTAAGCAAGTAAGTTTATCCTTTATTGAAAGCAGAAGCTAACCGCACTTTGGTTTACATTCTGCAATAACAAGACAGTCAAGAGTTAATCATCTAAATAATATAATATTATGTTTTACGTGCCGAATTGTCTGCTGTGGGTATAGTTCTGTCGTGGGCTAGTTGATGTAGGCAGTAGACTGCAGGAACTTGAAAAGGAGACAGCAGTCTGTGCAGGACGTGGCCGGGATCAGTTCAATCGCCAAAAGTCGTGTATTGGCGCCCTGTCATAGTCATTTGTTTAAAGCTTGGGTAGGGGTTGGGAAGGTATCGCAGACGGACCAAACGTCGCATCAGATTTAGCACCTGTCCTGGGATATACCTAGCATTGTCTGTGGTTGTGTGATATGCATTGTTTAACTGTTAAAATTGTTGTCTTATGGTTAGCAGATCAGAGATCTAAACTGCTGTCGCGATCCAGGTGAGTTTACATGTATATCCACCTCGCTATATCTAATAAGAAGAATCTCTTCTTCTGCTTATTTCTCTTCCATCAGTTTCCCGACGATGAGGCCCTTATGAAGCCTCTCCAGTGTTCTCTATTCCGTACTATGCTGCCGATCTTTGTTATGTCCGTACCCCTCTTCTGTAGGTCTTCTTGGATGTTGTCCATCCAGGTCTTCCGTTGCCTTCCCCTGCTCCTCTCTCCCTCCACGTGACCGTGTAGCGCCGCATTGGACAGTCTATCTCCCGCCATCCGTCTCACGTGTCCGTACCATCTAAGTCTTCGTCTCCCAATTCTCTCTATCACCGTCTCCTCCGCTCCGAGGTCTTTTCTTGTTTGATCATTCCTTATTTTGTCTCTCCTGCTTCTACCCATGATTTTCCTCAACCACCCCATTTCTGCCACCAATAGTCTTCTCTCATCCTCTTTCCTCAGGCACCAGCACTCCGATCCGTATAGTAATACTGGTTCCACCAGGGTATAGTAGAGTTTCATCTTGGTCCTGATTGAGAGGCTTTTCGCTTTCCACATTTTGTTGAGTCCTCCAAAGGCCGCACAAGCCAGCCCGATTCTTCGTTTGATGTCCTCTTCGCATCGTCCATCCTCCGTCATCATGTCTCCCAGATATTAGAGGTCTGCGGGTAGAGCATTTTGCTACCCGACCCGTACCCGTATCCCGATACCCGTACCCGTATCCGACCCGTACTCAAAATTACTACCCGACCCTACCCGTACCCGCGGGTATACCCGTACCCGTACTGCACCCGTCAAGTCATTAGCTTCCCACAGTTCCAGTCCCTACCAGAGTAATGTCATCTACTAGGCTTACAACTCAACTCAGCATGTAGTAATAATAATAAATAGGCTGATGATAATGATAGTAGTAGTAGTAGTAGTAGTAGTAGTAGTAGTAGTAGTAGTAGTAGCAGCAGCAGCAGCAGCAGCAGCAGCAGCAGCAGCAGCAGCAGCAGCAGTAGCAGCAGCAGGAGAACATTAATTCATACCCGTCATCATCATCATCATCATCGTCGTCGTCGTCGTCATCATCATCACCATCAATTCCTGACGCCAGTCATTTGTTGGCGATGGGTACAATTAATGTTCTCCATTGTCCTGCTGCGGGTACGGGAAGGGTCGGATAGTAATTTTTAGTACGGGTCTGGTCCTGGTAGCAAAAATGCTCTACCCGCAGACCTCTAGTGTGCAGACATAATGGTACTTAGATTTTGGACGTGCCAGTTAGCCTATAATAGCAAGCAAGTCTTTGACGGTGCAAGATTCACTATTGTATGTAACGGTGACATTGTAACCCCAAAACTTCAAGTCGGCACGGGCTTAACCGGGTATACCCGTACCCGTGACGACCCTACCCGTACCCGACCCGTGAAATGTTACCCGACCCGTCCCGACCCGCGATGGTAAACCCGCGGGTACGGGTATACCCGCAGACCCCTACCAGATATACAAACTTTGTAACCTGTTCCAGTGTCTCTCCCCCTATTGTCACTCTTAGATCTTCATGTTGTTTCCCGATTATCATCGTTTTTGTTTTCGCCACGTTGATCTTGAGTCCCATTCTCCTGCTAGTTCTGTCCACTCTGTTCGTCAGGTCCTGTAGTTCCTCCCGCGTATTGGCCATCAGATCGATGTCGTCGGCAAATCTAAGATTGTTCAGCGGTCTTCCAAGAAGAATAGTATGGGACAAAACATTATGCTATGGTAGGCTATGTTATGTTATGCTATGGTAACGCTATGCTGTGTTGATGCCCTATGCCGAGCTGTAACTGAAATCTAACATATGAATTCTCGTGTAAAACGATTTCATGAATTCACTGTTTAGCTTTACCAGTATGTCAGAAGATCAAATCCTATTCAGACCAGAACAGGGTCACTGCTGCATGGCCAATTCGTGAGGCTAATGTGCAGCGTGAGCTACGCAAATAGTCTTAAGCCTTCTATACAATGGACGGATTACAATGATGATACAATAACAATGCAATCACTAAGAAAACTTACTAGAAGACTGTCGACTGGCTTCTTCTAAGAATAGAAGAATAAAGAAACCAGTCGGCAGTCTTCTATTCTTATTCATTGGTACTTTCCATCGGTCAAACCATATGCATGCACGGTAGCTAACTTGTATTCGCCAGTTAATTGCGCCAGTTAATTGCGGTCAAACCACATGCATGCACGGTAGCTAACTTGTATTCGCCAGTTAATGATTACAGTTGTGCAACAAGTAAAATTTCCGTCAGTAAGTAGAATCAAGGGTTTCAAAGCATAGACTTAGGCCTAATGCGTACTTCTGTAAGTGAAAGACATGACTTAGTAGACTTCCAGCATGCTAGTAATAAACTTGCCTTCAATTAACAACGGTTCAGTTTATTTTTGCATAGCATTTAAAAATCTGATTAATTCGTTGTTTAATTTGTTTTCAATCAAAAGAATCACATCTACGTGAACTAGGCTATTAGGTTGAAACTATAGTGTCAACATTTAAAGCATTCTATTGAAGAATGATTATTTAAAAATTCTCATTTCAAACGGTTTTGTGTAGAATATCAAATCTTATTGTGTCGAGTCAAGTGCTTTTAAACGAGTCTCACTTGAAAATTAAATTATCAGTAGATTTCATACATGCATTTTTTGCTTATTACATTGTAGTGTGCCCTGCAGGTTTCCAGTATCTACCTGAAGCTGGACGCTGCTATTTGCTTATATTGCAAGCGGTCAATTGGACAACAGCTATTCAACGATGCCAAGAGTTCTATTATGCGGCGTACCTCGCGTTGATCAACAGCTCAGCTGAAAATAAAGCAATTGCATCGTATCTGACCTCTCAGTTTGACAGTGAGTATCGATAATAGTGCGAAACATAGTTGTAAAAAACGTTTTTCGTTTTTTTTTTTTTCCAAAACGTCGTTTTTTTTTTTTTCTCGTCACGTTTTTTCCGATTTTTATTTTTTTATGTAACTTTATTTAGGCCTATTTATTAACTGTCTGTAACTATTTGTTTAATTTAATTTTTTTTCTGATACCCCTTATTTACGTTGTCTCCGTTCTTTCAAGGATTCATCTAATTTACGTTACTATTTAGTGTCACCACTTGAGAAATAAACAGCACTGTATACAGGAGATAAATTTTATAAAAGTTATTTGAATTTTTAAGTTATCCTAAATGCGAAATGTTGTCTCTGTACTCAGTAATTTCTGATTGACTGATAAACTGACGGATATTAGGGCCTATTAGCCTACTCCATATCAAGTTCTTATATAAGTCAGAATTGTAAGTAGATCTACAATTTTTAATTAGGCACACTCTATAGTCTATACTTACAAAGTTTAGTTTTTAATTGCTTATGTCAGCATGGATTTATATGAACTTATTTAAACACAATTTAAATTTGAAAAGATTTCAATATTTTTAATTTCTCAATTTTGTTTAAACCAAACATATGAAAAAGAAAATAATTGTTGTAGACTACTGTTACTTGGTGCTTACTAATAAAGTTATATTATTTGATGATTAAAATTAAATTGAGTAAACAAGATTTTTAATTTTAAAATGCAGTAAAAGATGTAGAAAAGTCAAATTATTTTCTTTTCCGTTTTTTTCTCGTTTTTTCCGTTTTTATTTTTTCAATAAAACGACGTTTTTTTCCGTTTTTATTTTGATTTTACCGTTTTTTAACAACTATGGTGCGAAATGTGATCTTCTGGTTATAGGCTATATAGGCTTCTATTGCATAGTCTGTATATGATTAGTGTCCTTATCCTGTAGGCATAGCCTACTCATACCCCAAATAAAATGTCTTTTGTACTGAGGAAAGGCAATCGTACAGGTTTTTGGAAAGACATCGATCTGTCATGGATTTTACAAGTTTAAAGCCAACCTTTCTGCAGTTGCCCAAATCCAAGATTGTCTCTGGTCTGCATCACTACACTAGGATCTCCATGAGGGAGAGTCTTGCGCTCAAGACCTCACCCTCACTGTCTGGAGTTTTGATGGTCTGGGGCGTATGATCCTGAGTGGCCGAGTGGGTTGGTAGCCCGCTCGTCACGCTGGCGCCCCGGGTTCGATTCCCGGTCGGTCGGTTTATCAGAGATTAATTATTCGGATCTTTACTGCGGGTGGCTCGGTCGCAATATAAACGTGGAGTACAATACAATACAATACAACACATTACAATACAACATCTGGGGCGCGGTGGTTTAGGGGTATGTTCGGTGCCTTGCAGCTGGAGGGTTGCGGGTTCGAATCCACCTCAAAGTCTCCGCGTAGGGACCCTGGGCAAGCAGTGGCGTAACAACCTAGCCGGGGGCCCTTGGACACTCTAAGCTTGGGGCCCTTACCATTAACCAGACTAAAGAGTGGAAATAATGAGATAGCTATTTAAAACGCAGTTATGTAATAAAAAAGAGTATTTAACGTTATGATCAAATCTGCATCTACAATCTATGGTTCACGCTAAATTGGACTACTGCAATTCTCTCTTCCACAACATAGATATTACCCAAATAAACCGCCTCTAAGCTATTCAGAACGCTCTCACCCTGCTGTCACCAAAAACTTCAAGCGCCACCACATCACACCTGCCCTAAAATCACTCCACTGGCTTAAAATATCTCAACGACCGTCCAACCACTTAGCTCAACCGGCTTCTTCTGCCCTGACACTTCTCCGCCCTTCAGTCACCTCATCCAAATCACTGCATATCCATAGCTGTTCGGCCTCTCTGGAACAAACTCCCGCCATGAAGTCTTACGACAAAAATTTCATATCTGATCCATCCTACAACTCACGAGAAAACCTCACCTCTCGCTATCTCTCCACAGGTCTTTGAACTATCTTTCACTCAAAATTGAAAACACTGCTTTTTCACAAACCATATCCTGATTCCTCCTCTTCCTCTCTCCCCCGCCCTTTCAACTCTAGGCACCACCCACCTTTGTTGTCTGTGTGTCTGCCTGCCTGACTCTCTGGATCTTGACCCTCTGCCTATCGGGTATCGATTCTGTGTTGGTTATGCGCCTGCGAATAAGCTGGTTCCCGCAACCTCGCTCTTTGGGAGCTGTAGATTTTTCTAGATTACGATTGCGATTACAACTAATAGTTCAAGACAAAACAAGAATACAGCAGAAATCTATTGGCCAATTTAGTCTGTCGCTTATAGAACAGTTACACGCATAGCTAGTGTGTAGGCCTAGGCCTAGGCCTACTATAACATGCATCATGTAACTGAGAAGCATACTGACATGATGTGACATTTTTCCTAAATACTGTCATGAAAAAACAAAAAAGTCCTAGAATTTTTTTAAGCTAAAACGCTTGGGGCCCCTTGGACCTCGGGGGCCCCTGGACTTTGTCCACCCTCGTTATATGGCTGTTACGCCACTGTGGGCAAGTCCTTCACTCGCAATTGCTCATGCGCTTCGGCGTGAAACTCCGATTCAGCGTCTGCGCAGTAGTCGGGAGCGCCTCTGAATGGGAATCTGGTAGGGGCGCTACAACAAGTGTTCAAATACAATACAATGATCCGTATCCTAAGATGGAAGATTATGAAACACAGTTCGTCGAGACATAACAAATTATCCTAAATAGAAAGATTATCGTTACGGAGGGTTGATCGCAGGGCTAATGATACCGTCATGGAGCCTTACGCTGATTGCCTTGCGATGTCGTCCGAGTCAAATTGTGTAGTGAAGACCTGCAGCCACTATTGGAATGGAGAAGCTAGACCCGCTACCATAATTATAAGAGCGGAAGGTCTGAATTTTACTTTTTCTTGTTGATCGTAGAAATTAATTATTAATCAAACTCCTCGTTATTTGTAAAACACTTTCTGGCTAACTCAATCAAAAGGTCGGAAGGTCTAGGCTACTTTTAACTGAGCCACTGGGCCCACTGCACAAATGTAACTGATTTAGATGTATTGAATCTTAAATCGCATTCCAAGACCTCTTTAACTAAGTTTCATGGCTATGCTTTGATTCTTGTGCTGTTTCTTGGTCATACTTGCCGCTCTGTGCCACATTTTGACACATATTGTAAACCGTTTTGTTAAGTTTGGATATAGGTTGACTACAATAATCGTGCAAATGGTTCAACAGCATTGAACTGATTGATATTTCAGATGACACAACAATTACTAATGTGTGCATGTACCGGTCTTACTCTTGGTCCGGAAATTCGGTCTGGGTTAGCGCTCAACGTCAAAACACAAGCACCTGCAACTCTCCTTTTGTTTGGAAACCAGAACCAGGAAAAGAATTTCCGATGACTTATAGTAATTGGTCGTCCGGTGAACCTAGCTGTAGCGGTGGCAAAGAAAAGTGTGTGCATGTATTCGGCCTACCTCCCGCGAATGATTACCGGTGGAATGATGTGGGATGTGACAAAGCATTGTGTTATCTCTGTCAGTACGATCCTCTGAAGGACCGGCCATAGGCACAGGCAAAGCAGGCCTGGAGCGCCAAAAGCTAGGGGCGTAGGGGTGTGTTAATTTTTTGTGATACAAAGAGTAAATCGACAATGGACCCAAGTTCCAAGATCCAAGCTTGGGCGTCTTCAGTTCTGGGAGTTTAAGTAGGGTATGTTCGGGGACTTTGAGGGACCTCAGGATAACATTTTAAAATTCTGTAAAAAATATTTATAGACAATAGATTAATAGAATAATGGGAAAAACTTGAGTATGGGTGTTTTCTGCGATGTGTCATTTTTCTGGACACCCCTATAGGGGCGCTATTTTCACAAAAAGTGTTTTAAGAGTTTTCTTTTTCACTTAATATCGTTTATTTAACGACGCCGTCATATCGACGATGATATAAAGCACTTTCACTTTTTTAGCCATTTTTCAACTAAGATGATTACGAGGGGGAGATCGAGGGGGTCAAAAATCGGCCAAAATTGCGTGACGTCATTTATGGATGGCCTGTTACGATCAGTGGTTTTGAAACATCTTTCTGCCTTGATGGGGCTCTGAACCCAGACTTCTCGGTTAATTGTCTAGCAGACTATTCCCTCTAGGCTATCCAAGGCCGTTTTAAGGTCGTCCTAGGCCCTAGGCACTCGTGCCTTCGTAGGCCCCAACTCCCAGCTTTGCATTAATAGCTAAACGCGTAAGCTTAATTAACTTATTAATTACGCTTTCACATTGTATGACTTAGTGTTTAATCATGATTCGCAAACACACTCAGTTTTGACCTTAAATCTCAATTTGCTTTGTGTAGTGATGAATATTATGAATATAACCTCTAAGGTTTATTGCAATATTTCTTGTTTTACTTTTACTATGATGTTAGGATGTTACATGAATCAATGAAGTTTAATGGGCAATGGGTAAAATAATCTATGTGGGACCTATGTGAGACATAATGGCAGACTAGGCCTACGGCTGTGTTCTTTGTAGGCCTATGCTTAAGTGTTGTAGGCCTACACCAAAATGCGGTATGCAATTTGTTTCTATGCTTAATTATAATCTTTAATGTAAATAGTCACGGGACTCACGTACGGCTTTAAAGTTTCGAAATTTAACAGTTTTAATTTGACATAGGCCTAATCATGTCTGATTGACACAAGAGAAACCACGAGTCTGCAATAATGAGAAATGAAAAAAGGAAGAGAAAGAAGGACGACTATCTTCGCTTGCGCTACTTTCAATTGAAAACGAGTTAATGCGTGAAAAGACATTCGAAGACGTTATAAATTATGTGATTTTGCTAATGCAAAGAGTCGTAAAGTTCACATTATTATTAAATCATATATTATTATTATTATTAAACAAGCATTTAAAATTCCCTTTTTTGAGTTTTTTCACTTTCGTGTCAAATTCAATCATTAAATTTATTTTTTCTATATTTCACTTTCAGACTTTCGTAGGCCACTGAAAGGTTCGTAGGCCTAGGGCCTAGGCACAGTGCCTACTGTGTGGATAAAACGGCCCTGAGGCTATCGCGCGAATATTAGCCTACCGGTAGCCGTAGGCCTAATGTTAGAACAGCACATAAAACCCACACTGAAGAAAAGCCACACAAATAGGCGCATAATTATATCTACCATGCTTGAAAGAAATCCACAATTTTCTACGCTTAATACTCAGAACCAGCATCATGGAACTTTGGAAAGAGACTCTATAATGCAGTCTAAGTAGGCCAAGGCTACTTGATATATAGCGCTGTCAATGCCTGTCATTACTCATTAGGCTAGAGGCCTAATGCAAATTAAGGCATCGATCGATTGACACAGTAAGTCATCCTTAGACCTGGGAGTCGACCCCAATAAGTCGACCCCAGTCGACTTGGGCATCCCAAGTCGAGTCGAGTCGTTTCTGCCTAGCGCAACTGACCCCCGAGACCCGAGTCGAATTTGTCCGGAAAAGTGACCTCAAGTTGTTTTCTCCACAAGTCGACTTAAACCGACTTGAGACACAAATAAATCCAAATTGATCATATCACACTAATGATCGTGAGGTCACGGCAGCATTTAAGCAGTTTTGTAGTGCGTTTGCAAAAATTAATGAAGCATAGGATTAGGCTACATGTTCTAACTTCTACGGTCTATACCGCGTAGCTTACTTAGGCTGCGGTTTAATTTTGTATTATCGACGCCGGTTGCGGCGGTTGTGCTAAACAGTTACTTGTTTTGTTTATAGGTGTCGATTTATCTGTATCATTTGTTATTCTATGTTAAAACGTCACACGTACGTACGTTTCATAAAAATGGCGAATCGAAATGTTAATAAAAATGTTAGCACGTCTACCTTATCAAGAGCTGAACGCGCGCAAATCAATGAACTTTTAGGCAGTAGGATGGTACGCATGCATTGCTATTTTATACGTTAGGGGTTAGTGTCTAAATAATTATGACAACAGAATTAAAATGTATCATTATAACAAGCCATTCAGCGGTCCGCCACAGATTCTTCTGCTAACCCATTAGAGCATTACAAAACTGTTCAAGCACAAAAACACACTGCTTAAAATAGGCCTAATAAACTTTGACCAATTTTATTCATCAGGTGTTGAGGTCTCATTACTAATTAGTATATAAAATTAATGCTTGCCAGGCAAATTGGCATGACATTTTTGCATTATTAGACGTACTTAATCGTTATTACCATGTCAGAAGTCGACTTTAAGTCGGAAGTTAGTTGTTTTTCTGCCAAGTCGGATCAAGTCGTTTTGGCTCCAAGTTGTCGACTTCAAGTCGACCTCAAGTCACTTTAGGGTCAAGTGGGGTCAGATTGGCTGACCAAAGCGACTCCCAGGTCTAGTCATCCTCCATTGGATATAGGAAAAGATATTATTATTATAACGATACACATTTACATTATAGAATTAAATAAGATATTACATTCATAGTGTAACGGAACTCGTCGAGCTCCCTTCCTCGGCTTGGTGACAACAGAGTTGATCCCACTTCTGCTGTACCACTGTGACGAAAATCTCCTTCTCTCTCTGGGAAGGTTACTGTCGTCGGGCGGATTTCTCTCACTTCTTACCAGGATAGCGCTTCAGAAATCCCCCAGTCTTCAATGTCTGCCAGGATCGGCCTCTCCGGTCGGGCAGAGGTCTTAACGGGTTAGCGACCACCGAACGTCGATTAGATGAAGAAGACGACAACAGTCAAGTCGATGAAACCGTTTGTATTATTCAACGACACTCAAAATGTAACTGATTCACGACAGACGATAACAGCAAACTGACTGCACCTAACTATGGTCTAACAACAATACTACACTCAAGAACGACTGACTAACTCGAATGAACACCGAAAGAAGAACTGTCCTCACGTCAACTGACTTCGAATGAACTAGGAACTTCAACTACTCAACACTGTCAACTCTCAACTCTGACTGAGAATGAACTGACTTAAGCAGCCCTATTTATACACAACTGGTCGGTCCCGGGGGACCGGGGATACCGGGGACCGGTCCCGGGGAACAGGGGGGACCGGTCCCGGGGACCGGAGGACCGGTCCCGGGGGACCAAAGCCCTCACTACACACAAGGGGCCGTCCATAAATGACGTCACGCACCTAGGGGGAGGGGGTCGGAAATTTGTGACGATGTGTGACGTGGGGGAGGGGGGTCAGCCAAGTGTGACGTCACATCACGTCTGTGTAATTAAATTTAACAATTAACAACAATTTAATCTTAAAATAACAGCTCTAATTTTGAGTATTAAAATTTTCATAATTTTTTGATTATTTTTATGTATACGGGCACCATTATTAATAATTTTCTAATTATTTAAATATTTGTCACCATAAGATTTTTAAATACTTATTACAATGACAATAAATGGGCATTGAAACATGTTTTATTATCATGTGGAAGTTTCGTTTTAGGAGGGGGTCAGAGCTTTGTGACGTCATTTTTCAGGGGGTGTGACTTTTTGTGACGAAGTGTGACGAGGGGGGAGGGGGGGTCAAAATCGGCCAAAATAGCGTGACGTCATTTATGGACGGCCCCCAACCACGGCGGGGTCACAGCGTCCAATTTTGCTACAATAGTTCTATATGATTCGTTTTACAAAAATCCAGTACGTGTTCTTAAGGCAAAAATCAACGTCTTTTCTGCGTCATCCTCTCCACCATTTTCAGTCTGCAGACCACCATAAGGTGTCGTTGCACACCCTAATGTGCAACGACACCTTATGGTGGTCTGCAGACTGCTCGTCGTACTTCCCTTAATTGTATCGTTAGCCTATAATACCTCGACCGATATCTGGCACGTGACTAGGCCTACATATAGTACTGGCTTTAACTGGGGCTCTGTCATAGATCGACCAATATTTATATTAGTTCTGCAGAGGGCGAGACGCTTTAGTGTTTGAACAATGGCTGGAAGTGTTCGTCGTGTATCGTCATTGCTTCGTTATCAGAACAAGACAGCCATCGTCACCGGTGGTTCATTGGGCATAGGTGCTGGATGCGTCCGGGTGTTTGGTAAGCGGAACTATAGTTAGACAAGCTATGTTTTGAGCACATAAAATTATAGTCTCGTTATTCGGATTTTCGCTACTGCCATCATATAGGGCCTACTGACTTTAACCGGGACTAGGCCTAGTAGGCCTATTACGGAAAGTCCCAGCTTTAACCGTTTAGATAATAAAAATAACTAATTAAGCAACTGTATAGACTAGACTGATTGACATAGCACTAGGGCTATCATGTTAGCGGAACTTAAAGTTCCTTAGGGTATTACCCATTGTTACTGCATTTTGGAAAAAATCTGTCTTTACATGTAAACACTGAATTGAAGCGGTGAACAATAAAGTTGATTTGATTGATTGATTGAGATCTAAATTTTCGTTATGAATGAATGAATAAGATTTACGTAGGCTTATAAAATAATTCGTCTATTTATTTTATTGTTTAGGCCTAGGCCCTATTCAATTTTATTGAAATAGATTTCAATTTTCAAAATAGAAAATACTATTTTATTTTTGTATTTTCAAACTACTTTTGCGGCTTGGGGGTAGGCCTATACACATCGGGATGCATTAGGCTACTACTGGACCACTAAGCAGTTATCAGAAATAATATAACCTTTAGAATCTTAGATAGTAGGCCTACATTAGGCCCCTAGGGTGGGGGGTCTGTGAACAAGGCCAGGCTGGAGGGATACTTGCGGTTGAATACTTGCATTCAACTAGGCTGCTCGGGCTAGTCCCCGGCGCCGCCGCCATCCGCCGCCGCCGCCAGTCGCTAAGCCCTCAAGTCGAAGTCAGTCGCTAAGGCTATCGACTGGACCAAGTCACCGCCGCCGCCGCCGCTAAGCCCTCAAGTCGAAGTCAGTCGCTAAGCTATCGACTGCTATCGACTTTGTCCACTTAATATATCAGAATTTATTTATTTACTACCTTACTGCCTACCTAGTACTGCTTACTTAGTTTAATAGATATACACTAACTTCCAAGGAGTCCATATTTAGAGTTACTATCAACCATCGAACACTAATTATATACGTCGATGCTGTCAACAGTCAGATTTTTCTGTCACGTTATCTCACGTGGCGCACTTCTTTAATTGAAAATGGCGTCTTTTCGAAGCAAAATACGCTGGTTTCAGTGTCTTTTAACACGGTACAACTAAAGATGATGCCGGAAAAATTGATAATATGTTTGTGAAATTAGGGAAAATAGGCGTCTATTTGCCCTTTCGAGAGAAATCCGGTGTTTGGGTCCATTTTGGCGAACTACTGTTAAGTCTGGGTAAGACATACATGTAGGCCTATCTACAATATAGGCGTACTAACATAGGCAGACTTGAATGCTGCATGCTTTAGTTTCTTATCTGATTTAAATGTAACGCGATAATGGTTTGATAATTTTGACTTGGTTGATGTATAGGCCAATAGGCCTATTTGCTATTAATTTAGATGTACCACCACTTTATTTGGCCACAAACCATGACGTGCAGCGAAACGTGACTTTACAGTACGCCGTAAAATGCATTTTATTGTTAGGTAACTAATAGAGGTACCCGAAAAGTCGATATCAAGTCGTTAAGTCAGTCGATAAGCCTAAGCGACTTAGTAAGTCGATAAAGCAAGTGACTTGGTCAAGTCAGTCGCTAAGTCAGTCGCTAACTCTCCAAGTCAGTCGCTAACGCTTCTGTTAGCGACTCCGGGGACTAGCTCGGGCACGAAGGGGAACAAAAACAGGCCATGGCGATATAATTTATAAGAGTATAAGACTTCGTCTTTGTAAGCCTATTTAGATCTGCATAGCCAGGCTTAAATTAAGTCCATAGGCCTAGACCTAGCTGCTAAATTAGGCTACATGTAGGCCTAATCGAGGACTAGCTGAGAGCTAATTAAGGCAAGTCTCAAGGGATGACTACGGGTAAACATTAATTAACTTTAAAGATAGACGAACACCACACTGTCCAGTGTAAGTAAGTAAGAATATTCTTTATTTGACTCCCACAAACGCACAGTAGCTTACAGAAAAAATAAATAATACAAACATTTATGCAAAGTCATAATAGCTAGCCTATACTATTTTAATAGTTTACTTGACACACCTTTGGACGAAATAGTCTAGGTTCTAAGACCTTTGATTGGTCCTGGTTCTGCAGTGATAGTAGGCCCTAATGCCGCGTGCTATTTATGGCCGTCACGTGGCGTCCAATATTTACGTTGATCACATGAGAGAGAAAGGGGCGGGATCGGTTGGGAATGAAGGGTTGGGGGATTCGCGCACTTTAAACCGAATGTGGACCGAAGTGTTTGGTACGTGACAACTGAAATTTGACCGCATCACCTGACCAGTTCTTTGACGTGCTAAGTAGACTGTGGGTCGTGTTGAGCGGTTGCGTTTTCGAAATTATGGCGTCTAGTTCCGATGTTTCGTCTCATCTTCGCTACAAAGACAAAGTAGTAATAGTCACTGGGGGTTCAAAGGGCATTGGAGAAGGATGCGTTCGGGTTTTCGGTAAGTTTTTGCCTGCGGCATTCGACAATGGGGGAAAGGTTGTGATGGTCCTGGCTGATGGGCCTAAGAAACTGAATGATCTCCTCCCAGGGTCTATCATAATTAGTGTAATCTCCAGATTTATTTGGCGCCTCTTTACAGATCTGTGTCATGAGAACCAACAACTTTCATAGATATCACTGCATCACTGCCCTATACAATACAATACAACTGTGCTTGATTTCACCACCTTTGAAATTTTGGAAGTGCAACTGACTATATGACTGAAACTTGTGACACAGAGCAGTTGTGAATGAAAGACTTGCTGAAGGTCCCTACACAGTAACTACCTTGGGCGAGGCTAGGACCCATACTCTATGATTTACAGACCGAGTGCTCCATGCCAAACAATATGTCTAAGAAAATTGCTGTAGTTGTTTTTATGGTTTTATTCATTCATTCATTCGTATTGAACATTTATATAGCACCCCTTCAAGAAAACTACCCAGAGGCGCTCCCTACTCCAGCTTGGATAAAAAGAACAGGCTAAGGAGAAAAGAACATAGGAAAGAAGGTCCTGGGCAAGAGGTGGAGCTCCAGAAGGAGGCCATTCCAGGTCAAGGGCCCACCATCGATATAGCACTGTTCAGCTTAGTGGAGGTACGGGCAAAAGGGACAAGGAGGAGTCCCTGTTCAGATGAATGGAGGGATCGAGAGCCCCTAGCACTAAGGACAGGGCAACAGAGCTCGCAAAGATAGGCAGTAGCGAGGCCTATATAGTAGGCAGCGTCAGACTAGGGCAGCTATCCTATACGCAATCTGCTGCTAAGCGGGGTGCCAGTGGAGAACGTTGTGCATGTAACTAGAGACATGGCCAAATTTGGGTGTATGATAAGGCGTGTAGCAGAAAACAAGATCCGATCCAAGCACCCAAGTCAACCAGCATTGTCGTCAAATACTAGTACATTTTTTCAAATACAGTCCCAATCATGGATAAAGGAGGAGCATGACACTAAATCATCTTTGTTATTATGCAGCGTTGTTCAACAGAAACTGCTCCTTCAGTCATTTCAGTAAATAAAAGTAGTTAAGTCTAGGTCACTATAAAAGGTTAAATTAGTGAATTGTTTTACTTTTTTCATTGTAGTTAAAAATGGAGCCAAAGTGGTGTTTTGTGCACGAGACGGTGAGTTGTAAATGGAGCTGGTACTGTAAAACTACTAGTTTTTTAAGTCTTTGTTTCTCTTCTTAATTTATTAATCCAAAAACTTGACAAATTGCATGTTATTTTAGTACATCATAGTGTAACTTTTGGTTTTATTTATTTTCAGTAATGGCTGTGACAGTGGTTGTCTTACTGTTAATGGTTTATGAAAAAATTAGTTTGCTTCTTCTCATGGAGTGCTCAGTAACCTTGTTTGTTAGGATGCTGAATTGTCACTCAAAGGCTGTGGGTATAAAACCCCATGTGGGTAGAAATGATTTTGACATTTCAGCTCAGCCTACACCCTCTAGTGAGCTCAACTATAATGATTACTCTGACCCATACATCACATGAGAGAGAAGGGGCGGGATCGGCAAGAATGATAAGGCTGAAAAGAAGGAAGTCATTATCACTTAGTTCCCATGGCTGCCTTTTAGGGTAGCTTGATGCACTGCTGATCTGCTTGTACTTCTCATAGTCTGTTGGATAGCACACTTGACCTGTAGTCTGATGGCTGTAAATTTCAGCATGCTGAACACACTCTCTAAAGAACTTGAATAAGTTAATTAAATGCCTCTGTGATGAATGTGGTAAGCTGGGAAATAACTTTAAAAATGTCTTCCATGCATTTTCCTCATGTTTAGAATTTTGGCTCTAGAGCCACCACTGGTTGTCAAGCCTAAGAATGAAAGTAAACATCTCCCTAACCTCCCTTTATAGAATGTGGGAGACTTTCTTATTTGTGATTTTACTTATACAATTAATAATCATGAAAACCTGATTATATAGTTGGACTGCAGAATGGGTTAAAATAAATAGCTTTTGAATAGGTTGTTGTTTCCAAATTAATATGTTTACATGGATATATGATGATCAGTTTTGTTTTTATGCTAAAGCGGCAAATGGTCACAAGTTGGAGTCTGAAGTGAATGCAAAAGGTCCAGGCGAGTCGTACTTTGTACCGTGTGATGTCACAAAGGAAGAAGACATCAAGGCAATGTTACTTCTAATGGCTTCTAATTAATGGTTGATAATTATGTTCTGTGCATTGAGGCAGTCATGTGTTTGGTGAGCTACAGTATCATGTGATGGGTAATAAAATGTTGTTTATTCTGCTGTTTATACTGAGGTGTATTATTCATGTATTCTGTTATTCATATAAATGTACTCAGTAATTTGCAGCATTTTTATAGTACTTCACAAGATATTTATTCAGTCCAGTTTAACCCCCTATGCCATTAAATAGAAGTTTTCAAGTGTTGGCATTTGGTGTGGCATCCCTGGTCTGAACCAGATACAGAGACAGACTATTCCAGTTAGATGAAAAGGCGACATTGCATTGTTAAAGTGCACACTAAATGGACAGCAACAAGTTTAGCTATTGTTGTTGAGCAGACTTCTGCAGCCACCGTTACCCAAAACAGGAAAACAAAACTTACACAGTATCCCCCAAATAGCATTGCCATGAAAGTTGTAATCATAATGTTAAATGCGATATGCAGTTGCACTGAATACAGGTGCAACACCTTCGATTGTACGATGAACCTAAGAATTAAACAGTTTGGGAAGAATTTTTAACCACAACACTTTCTGTTTAATGCACATTATTTCTGATATGGCAGGGTTTAGAATTGTATTCTGGCTGTGTTACATGACCTGACCATTTATAATGCAGCCTAGGTATGGCATGGAACTTGATGTGGTAGATTGGTAAAAGAGTTAGTTACAAACTGTTTGCAATCATCTGAACAAAAAGCTATTTGCAAAGAGAAATTCGCTGAAAGAAGTAAAAATGTTAGCTGAAACACTATTTTTGCCCATTTAGAGACACTAATTTGACTATACGGTGGTGGAGAACTTAAGCATGGATTGGAGTTTTAACCTCCAGTTAAACTACCATATTTTATCAATGACAAAACTCATGAGATTTGTGTAAAATTTTGTTAGAAATTAGTTAGTTATTTTCACCCTCTGCCTGCCTTCCAAAAAATAGAGGCTTTTCACTAAATGCGGTGGCCTTTTTTAACTTGCAATTGACATTGCAGGTATCAATTAATAAAAATATATGTTTAATTAAATTTCACAGATTCAACTACAACATGCAGTTAATAAATGTAAAGCTTTGAATTTCTGGTATTTTTTTATTACTAAATTCTCCTTTATAATATAACATTACTGGGTATCTGGGGATAAGATGGCCATTACTTCTACATCTTGTCCATATGATGTAGAATTCTAGATATTAACCAGGATTTTTCAATGGAAGCTAAGGTAAGAAGGCAGTTGCTTCTTTGAAGAATGGCAAGGCTCTAGGTATTTGTAAAATCCCAGGTAAGATGCTGAAGGGTAAGGAAAGTGCAGTTTCTGAGCATTACTTACTTGAACTTGTTCTTCATGAACTGTAATATTTAGAATAGCAAAGAGTTCTTCGAGATGTACTTGATGTTTATGTAAAATTACTCAGTTGCATGAATACATATCATATGTATACAATATCCTTAACGTAAGATTTGTTTATCTGTTGTAGAATCTCATTGATTCAACTGTTAAAAAATACGGAAGAATCGACTGCCTCATTAACAATGCTGGATATCGTGAGTGATTAAATAAATTCCAATTGTTCTCACTTCTCAAATAATATTATTTCCTTTGCGAATTTAGTCATTTTTGCTCTACAATATTATTGTTTTTAGAATGTATTACCTCCTGAATTGATAATTTAATTTACAGCAACTAAACAAATATTCCAGCTATTTAATTTAACTTGAACACTTATGTAGCACTGTAACATGTATGTATAACATGTTGCCTGGTACATGTATGTTATAACAGTACAGTTTACATGATACATGGAATATATCTCAAGCAGGTTTTTTTGTAAAGTTCATAATTGTAAGGGTTGTTTTAATTGGGATTATACTCGGTGGAATGTTTCACTTTTAAATTCATACATTAATTACCTACATTTGAAGCAATCTTCCGCTGTCTGAAATTACTGGTGCTTCAGTGTGCCTTGTTTATCATCATTTTACGTAATGTCATTGGGATATTCGATAGTTTAGTGGTTAGCATGCAGGACTGTCAATCGAGAGGTCTGGGGTTCAAATCCTCACCAGGGCAGAAATTTGGGTTGAGATTTGTGCTCCATCTGCACCCCTAGCCAACTCAGCTATAATGAGTACCTTGATAGTACACTGTCGGTGGGAAGTTGAGACGGCAAGGGAGAGGACTGTCCAGCCAGGACTCCACACTCTCATATGCCGAGGCTATGAAAATGAAGTCTCTAACATGTCATACCCATGGCTGCCTCAGGGCTAGCTGCTCTTCTTCTCTTCTTACTTAATGTCATTATTCTGTGGTCACATGCATTCATCACTGTTTAGTTGTATGTTTACCTATAGCGTGAGTTTGTTAGTTGTTCATTGGATAAATAAGCCATGTTTTTGTATCCTGTATTTAAGTTTGAATGTGGTAAATTTTGTAGATCCACCTCACAAACCAATTGATGACTTCAGTGCTGATGACTTCAGAGACCTACTTAACTTGAATGTTGTCAGCTATTTCCTCACATCCAAGGTTTCTACATTGATTACATTAATATGTTGACAGTTTTTTTAAATGCAAATGAACAGAAACCAGAATTACCAGCTGATATTAAATATTAACGTTTTTAAAATATTAGAATATAAATGTAAAAGCTACACAATTATGGACTGCAATATATTATAATGCATCATTTCGCATACGGAATATATGTAGTTCAGTTCTACTAATCTAACATGACTTTCCTTAAATTATTCATACTGTGACATAGAATACTGCTATCCATAGTAACTCTGTTAATCATAATTTGCTGCAATATTTGTATGTAAATATTTGCTTTGCAAATGTAGAAGTTGATGATGGATGCTTGAAATATTTTTACACGAATTACGTAGAACAAGTTTATTTAATTTCTATCATATTATAAGAGGCGAATTTCAATATTCACAGCTGATGGTTAGTTATTGCTGACTCTTCCTAAGTGTATTTCTTATCATTTTCCTGTATTCTTACTGCACAGCTGGATTTCAGTTGAGAGGATATTTAATTGTTATTTATCTGACAATTTACTTTTCCAGCAACTATCAACTGTCATTGCTTGACATAATGTATGTATCATGGTATAATGTGTGATTTATGTGTACTTGGAGTGTAATTTCATTTGACTATATTTGTGAACTTGTGTTTGCAGTATGCACTGCCACATCTACGCAAGACTGAGGGTAACATTATCAACGACTCTAGTCTCGTTGGTATGATCGGTCAAGTAGGAGCAGTGACATACTGCGCTACCAAGGTATCATGAAACTTGGTATTTTAATAGTTATTAAGTACTTTTCAATTTATTGGTATTTGTGTTATTATCGCTATGAAATAGAACAACTGTTTCATCCAAGGATGTGTGATTTTGATTGGTAAGCAAATCCTTAGGGAGCTGTGTAGAATTTCTGTGGAGCTGAAATATTATACACTGAACAATTAGTTATCAGGGTATTTATATAGCACCTTCTGAATATGTCATGGAGGTGTTCATCGTCAGCCTAATTATGTAGATCTATGGTTCGATAGGAAAAGCTAATTTATAGGTAAATGGTGTCTGAAACACGGTCTCCATTGGACTGTTCTTACTTAAACCGAGAAGCAATACAACGGACTTTCTCAGTAGCCTAACTACTGACAGGTTTGGAAGTGCAGAGCAAGAGGAAAATTGCTTTAAAATTAGGTTGCTAGTGACAGTTTGAAAGTGAGTGATTATAAATTGATGCTGAGGTAGTGGATAACATTTGTCATTCTGGTGTTACAGCCCACCGTATTCTGTTTAGTGTGTGACTCTATTCTGCATGGCTTTGTTTTGTACAGGGTGCTATCAGTGCAATGACGAGAGCACTTGCTGTTGATGAGGCCTGTCACAATGTTCGAGTGAATGCGTAAGTTTTACCTGAAAACACTTCTATAAGTAGGTGCTATATTGTTTTGTACTGTATTGTAATCTATGCTGTATTGGAACAAAGTGGCACAATCTGATAAATGATTGACAAGATTTGTGTGGTTAGTATTGCTTTGCTTAGGATAAGTACTAATTGCCTGCATTTTCTGTTCATTTTCATTTCTGCTGTTAAAATTCTGATGTATCAAATGAAATGTTCAAACTACCTAACCCATACAAACACGTTTTCAGTTGCTGCTGTCGTAAATTCAAATACACTAGCGCTGAGTAAGATGTCGTTAAATTCAAATACACGGGCGGGTACGAAACGAGGAGCAAAAGGTCATTCGTCGTGAAGCCGTCTAAAGTTACGCCAGGTAGAAACACACCAGGTGAAGCCGAGTACAAAAGTCAAGTAGATAAATATTTGAGTTTAGAACATGGCATGTGATTGGCAAACTTAATCTCTCAGTTTTTCCTCTGTCAAAGTGCAGCTAAACTTATTATTAAAATCTCTAAACTGCCCTGAGTTTTACTTTGACACAAACCATTTCTTCTTTATTTGAACTCCTGCTTGGATTTGATTTAACAATGATCGATCTTCTGTAATAAAAAATCGGCACTGACACCAGGTATTTGTAAAACAAAATATATTTCTCCCAGTTAAGAAAGTCAACTAATGGATTATAATTGCAAATAAGAGACTTTGACAGACTTTTTCTAACATATTCCTTGTTATCTAATGATTTTTGAGTTAGTAATACAAATACTGTTTGACTTAAAATTCATCTGGTTTTCTGTCAAGGTTTTCACCAGGTAACGTCTGGACTCCAATGTGGGAAGCCGGTACAAAAGGATTTGCTAATCCAGAAGGAATGATTGAGGCTGGTAAAGATGCTCAGGTGAGTACATGGCTAATAATGCATGCTACACTGTATGTGACCATCATCAGATGTTTATCTATATGTATCTAGATGTGTGCAGGTATTGTTTACCTGTATGCACTCAGATGTGTTTCCACTACCGTTTCCTTCTTTCCACAGAAGGAAACGGTAGTGGAAAGAATAAAGAAACGAAGACTAACATGGTATGGACATGTGATCAGGATGGAGAACGGAAGAATGCCGGCAAAGGTGCTGCACGGAGAGGTGGAGGGAACAAGGAGCAGAGGACGTCAGAAGAAGAGATGGATAGATAACGTACTGGAGGACATAGAAGACAGAGGATGGGACTTAAGAAGGGCAAAAGAACTCGCAAGAGACCGACCGAAATGGAGAAGTTTTGTTAGAGCCTCATCGTCAGCGAATACTTGACGGAGGAGAAAGAACGAAAGACTCGGATGTGTACAGATTTGTATCTTTATATTTGTATTGTGCCTTGCAATACCTTTAAGTATATTGCACATTGACCCAGTAAAAACATTGAGCAAATATTAATCATTCAGTAGTCAACATTGTGATACATTAGGGTGTCCCAGAAATATTTTTGTCGAAATATTTTATGCACTCCCTCTAAAACGTTTCTTTATGGTCCCATAATGACACCTGGAAAATTTTATAAAATTTTAAAAATATTTAGGGGTCCCGCAAGACACTCACATTTCACCATGTTGGCATAATTTGCGTCGGACGTGCCCAATTTATTAATGCTTTTAGACAACGACCTTGGATCCCATGATAACATGTTTAATACCAATGGAAAGCTCCTAAATAGTGGAAACTACAAGTATCTGACTTTATTGCGTACATAGGTATGGTTTTACGAATAAATAATAAAAAAAATTGTACAGCAACTCAAGATTTTTGAACTTTCTCGATATCAGTTTTTGCCATTAATCGTTAGGAGGAATCATTATTACAAATTCTTGATTATGCAACCAGCCATGGTTTCAGCTACCCCATACCTGCATCTGCTTATTCTTAATCACTGTTTATACCTTCAGCTGCATATTGTTCAGTTCTACATTTTACAATAATCTACATGTCTACAAGATTGTCACGATTGCACTTAGAAAAGTCATGCCTGTGTTTTTCAACAACTTGCAGAAGAAACTGTTTCTGTTCTTCGTTCTTGTTGAATTGAAATTCTGTATAAGAGCAACTCCAAGCTCAGCATTGTCATTTACACAGGCAAAGTTATTAACAAGCTGACATGCGATCTTATACAATTGGCTTTTGGGTCACTCTTCACATGGAATATCGAGGGTACAAGCCACGATGAGTTGGCGGTAGTTCGGAAGAAGCTTCGAGAAATATATAATTCCCTTTTCGTACGGGAAAGAGATTGAACAAAGTGCAATCCTCGATCACCTTTCATTGTCAACATAAGCTGTGCTTTATCTTCAGAAGAGAGATGGTGTGAGAACAGAGAGAGGGTTTCCAGCTCTTGGCTTAGGTACCAAGAATGACACAGCATCATCTTCAGTGGTCTTCAGAGCAGCAGCATCGTAATATTGCAGCCTTTTTATTAGTTGAATGTCATTGATGGGTGAATCAGCAGTGACTCGACACGAAAACCACGATTGGATGCAGATGTTGACTAAAACATAATGTTAAATCGTGGATGTCCTGTAATTCACGGGCCGTCAATTGGATAACCGATTGGGTTCCATCAAAACGCAACTAAATCTTCATTGAGTATATATAATGCATTCGCCATCCAACGCGCTCTAGAGGGGCACCAGGCTTGCGAACCGCTGTCGAACTGCTCAATCCAAACACGGATGCCGCGAGTTGGAGAATTCTCTCTAATCATCTTGAGGATTGTCAAGTTGAAGCTGTTCAGTAATGAACTCCTTCAGTTTGTCAGACACAGACAGACATTAATGAAGCTTTGGTTGAAGGTGAGCCAGGTCGGACCATTTATCTTTAAATCGCTTGAAGAGAAGAATGCCTCCCCCAGTTGATGGACAAACTTTACCAAGGCACACTACGAATATATATAAGACAACAGGACTTCAAACATGTGATGTTGACAAGCCATCTGCAGCAGATTACGACCGGTGGCTGCCTCTAGAAGGGTGCAGGCTCCATTAACTCTGCCGGTATTTGAGGCCCTTGTGTCAAAACACATGCCGATAATAAATGTATCGCACTGCCACGACTTCATATGGTCTAGAACTGCTACTGCTGCTGCCTGTCTTGACACAGAAGCCAACTTTGGCACACCCAGAAGTTTAGTATTTCTATTAACTAGAGAAGAAATCAGGACTGGCCATCGGTTCACTTTGTCCGTGTTTACTCCAGTTATGTCAGGGAGCAGCTTGCCTTCCCAGTGCCCGACAGATTTAAAGGCTCGAAAGTCTTCCTTGATTTGCAAGCCAACAAATTTGATACCTTCTGGTAGTGTGCTTTATGTCTTCTTCATAATTGAAACTTTATGCATATAATATACAAGAAGGTTAAATCTGTAGATTCTGCTGTTTAAGAGCTTTATAGTGATACTAAACATGTTATTATGGGATCAAAATGTTGTCACCTAAATATTTAAAAGTCAATGATGCCATGCGTAATTTACGACAAACTGCACTAACTCTATGAGCCTTGCGGGACCCCTAAATATTTTCGAAATGTCATAAAACTTGGCAGGTAATATTACGGGATCATAAAGAAACTTTTAGGAGGGAGTGCATCAAAAGTTTCAACAATTTTATTTTTCCTATGCTATCGTGGGACACCCTATGATACATGTATGTATATTTAAAAAATTTGCAGCTCATAGTTATTGCTTAGAGTTAGGATATTCCTGTAAAGATAGGACTGTATGGTGAGTGATAGAATAAACTGGTATTATAGCAGGTATACGTCCTTGTCATATTATTGGTTCTGATGCTCCATTTTACTGTGACATTTGAATTTTAAATTAACTTTCCCAGATTACAATTTTTTAAAGGGAGTTTGCTTCAATCCAATCATTGTTTAGTGCAAATCTCTATTATTGTTATTATTATTATTAGAGAAGTTTGTGGCTTTGATTGAAATAGATTTAGTTGTGTTTGTAGGGTTCTTTTACTTTGATTAATAGGCCTACAGGTAGTGTTTTTTTTAACTTTCAGTTATTGGGAAGGTTTGGCACAATCGAAGAATGTGGTGAACTGTGCCTTTACCTGGCAGCTGAAGGTACTTTCTTGACAGGTGTTGATATTCCAGTGTCTGGTGGAGCTGAGTTGAATTATGGTATGAAGAACAGGAGAAAGTCAAAGGCTAACATCTATGACTAAAACTTCTCAGACCTTAATATGGAACTTATTCTGCGTGTATGTGAGAATAGACCTACCATGCGCATGAAAGAAGTGCTAACAGTAGTGTTAGGCTGATATTGAACAAGTCTCTTCCTTGTATTAAAATTTCTCTTGTTAAATACCGGATACTATTATGCTTGTTTTTTAAGGGACCAGGATAGTTTATGCTTACTTGCATGTTACAATTATTTAGATTTAAAGACCTCACTGTCTAAACACTTGTGAACAAATATACATTGCCTTGTATACAGACACATTTATTATTGTCAAAACGAAGATTACTATTTGATATACTGGATGAAGTTTGCAGATTTTGATTGATGCTTACACTTTTTGAAATGTGAGCCAGGGTTGAAAAGTAGGAAAACTCTAATAATTAAATCATAGTAGGTTCGAGGGTGCACAGAATGTTCAACATTTTTGGATAGAGAGCAATGGTGGAGTTCGAGTTGGACTACTGAAACTCCCTGTCGATGTTTTTAGGGTGTATTTGATATTTGGGATGCATGGTAGCTTCGTGCACTGGACTGTCAATAGAGATGCTGTTTAAATCCAGTCTTTCATTTTTAATCCTTTGTCTTCATTTACTAATAAAAGTTGACAAATCACGTTATTTTCACAATCATTCCTGTAAGGTCGACAGTAGTATATTTTTTCTTCATTAAATGCGAATAAGAGTATCATGTTTTCTCTTCAATAACCGTGAATAACTTCCAGGCTGGGCTAGTATTATTATTTCCCTTCATTAAAAACTGATGGTGGCACCAGTATAGCCCCAACAGCAAAGCAATATGGTGACCATATAGGATTCATTTGGAACCCCGGAATGGTATGGATCCGTAGATATATATATCTGGTCTGTTTGCATCTGACAGCCCATATTGAATGTGCAAAATTATCTGGACTTTATGTGAAATCCATACGGCAACTGTAACCAAATTATTATGCCACATGTATAGGCCTACCATAGAGATCCCAGATGGCTTACCAATCTAATTCTAACTCCGTTTCTCAAAAGTCGCTTTCATGTGCTTTATACTACCACAATCTTAGCATTAGCGCCTCTGATTGGTGTGCACTGCGAGAGGCGCTATATAAATTGATAGCTACAATACAATGCAATACAATACAATTAGTCAGTTTCTTCCTGAGGGATCCTTCCTCTCATTTTCTTCCATGCAAAAGTCTATCCACTACTGAAGAATCCATCTTTGGTGCTAGTACTATACGAAACTGCTGATCAGCCTCAAACATAGTTTATTTCTAAACTTATGGCATGATTTCTAGAAGTCGACTGGAAGCTCACCTGTCTTTAAATTCGTTACTTTTGGTCTTCTGGTCAGCTATCACAAATTTAATTCCAACGAGACGGCTCAGACTTCTGTGCACAATGACCTTGTCCAATTTATGGACAAAGGTAAAGTATCTGCAATTCTGAATTTGTTGTCCTTGACTTGTCTGCCGTTTTCGACACGGTCGCTTGTGCTATCTGGCTTCATCGCCTTGAATTGACTAGGGTTGTTAATAGGCTATAGGTTTTTTCGGCAAACCGATTATCGGTTTTAGAAATCCGATTTTAAACCGATTATCGTTTTTTTATTGGCCTTCATAGAAAATTTGATATATTATCATATAATGCAAGTTACTGAAAGCCGATAATTGCTACGTACCGTACCGGAAATAATATCGTGTACGTACGTGCACGTACAGGGTTCTTCAGAAGGTAAGAACTTCTTCTATTACCTCGTTGGCTGTGGAAGAGTCCGTTTATATATAAGAGGCAATAATACGTCGCTGTGAGGGTTCTACTATTACCTCGTTGGCTGCGGAAGGCTCCGCTTTATATGAGGCAATAATACGTCGCTGTGGGGTTCTACTATTGCCTCGTTGACAGTCTCAGGGGCGGATCTAGACTTTTTGTTTACGGGGGGCGATTTCTGTTGGTTCCCATGAGCGATTTAGTAATTATATCAAACGCAATATAAATGTAAACAATTTTATACCAAGATTTTTGTAAATAAATGCCAAATGCAAAGGTAAATGTAATAGACTACCTATCAAGTAGTAGGCCTATGGATCTTTACGACAATTGTTTGAAGAATTAATAGTTCATTTTTATTAACGGTTTAATCTCAAATAGTTTCCAAGATCAAAGGAATTATAATTAAAATGACTTATCAAATTAATAGTTTCTCAACTTTATAACATGTTACAAAACAAATTCCAATCTTCTGTTTCCAATCTTTGTGATCAATCACTTTCTCCGCATCTACTTAAATTTCTCGATGCGCGTTCAGGAGGGCTAAACCGGTCAACCTTTCCAGATCCATTTGGTCTCTCAACCACGTTTTTAGTAGACGTAATGAAGATCGAGAGGCTCATCGCAGCTGATGCAATGCTGACCGGTACCGTTAGAAGAAAGTCTTTTAGGCTTACAAACATTTCGGAAGAAATTTCAACAAATTTTACTCTGAAAAGAACCAAATTCTGGTAAAATAATGGCTACATGTTTACCGATTGTGATTCATGAAACGGTAAAACGCCATTGTATGTATCATAACTGTTAATTACTGCTGTGCGTGACCTAGGCCTCACCTTGGACCGAGGCTCAAACTGCGCCAGCTCCGCACTGTCGCCCGCTCACTCGCTGCTTCTGCTAGGCTACCTCTACTCTTATCCATGCCTTCGTCACAACTAAACTTGATTATTGTAGTTCGCTCTACGCTGGCCTCCCGGCTGGTCGACTGGGGTGCTTAGATCGAATCTTGCGTTATGCTGCCCGCCTTATCGGCCGTATATATTCAAATTTGGCCACGTCTCTTGATTGCCTACATTCACGACGTTCTCCACTGGCTCCCCTCTGAGCAGCAGGTTAATTTTGTGTTTAAGATAGCTGCCCTAGTCTGGCGCTGCATGTTGGGCCTCGCTTCTGCCTATTTTCGTGAGCTCTGCTGCCCTATCCTTAGGAGTTCTCGATCCCTCCACTCATCTGAACAGGGTCTACTACTTATCCCTTTTGCCCGTACCTCCAATATGAAGAACCGCGCTTTCTCGGTGATGGGTTCTTCGACCTTGAATGGCCTCCCTCTGAAACTTCGCCCCTTTCCTGGGACCTTTTCTCTTATGATCTTTTCTCACCATAAGGTTGTTCTTTTTGGCCGTGCTGGAGTTGGGAGCGCCTCTGTTTAGTTTTCTTGAAGGGACGATATCTAAATATTCGATATTCATGAATGAATTAATGATTTTCATTCTTGTTTTTTTTCAGAAAAGAGTAATAGCGTATTTAATTATTATGTAGGCTATGGTCAACTCCATTTTAGCGTAGGCTATATAATTATTTCAATGATTTTTAGCTTAATGATTACTGTCATCAATTCAACTTCTATTTACGCAATGAATTATTTTTTTTATTAATCCAACATCTATAATATAGGCCTATACACAAAGAATAATTTTAATAAATCTAACTTCTATTAACGCAAAGAATTATTTTCACCAATCCAAATGATTGTTTCTTCGGTTTTATATCATTTGATTGAAGTATGTTAAAATGGAGTTGTCTATGATAGGCCTACAGAGGAATAATAAAATATGCTAAAATGGAGCTGAATGCATATACATGGGGATAAAAAAAGACTTCGTCGATGTCGAAACCACGAGATAACTACGGAAGGCCAGAAGGTAAAAAACTAATTTTTCAATTTGGGCCACATCATGCAGTCATCAGTGACACGGGCAAAAGTAACCTCATTCTGCGGTATACATTCGTTGTATCAGAGGGAAACATATTTTAGGATATGCAAAGAGTAATAATATAGATGCTGTGTGTTTGTGTGCAGAGACAATATAAAATTAATTAAAAAACAACACAAATAGCAATCAAATCTTCAAATAAAAAATTTAATTATTGGACTCTTAGGGGGGGCGATCGCCCCAATCGCCCCCCTCTGGATCCGCCACTGCGTTGACTGTGAAAGCCTCCGTTTTTATATAAGAGGCAATAATACGTCGCTGTGGGGGTTCTACTATTACCTCGTTGGCTGTGGAAGACCTATTTTTTATATTAGAGGCAGAATTCGATTATCGTTTTGTCAATAATGAAAACGATAATCGTTTTCTAAACCGATAATCGGATTTCCGATTATCGTTTAACATCCCTAGAATTGACTGGTTTGGTGTATCGGGCTCTAAACTGGTTCCAGTCATATCTTATTTCACACATGGTCTATCCTCATCAATAGAGCAATATCGGACCAAGTGCCACTCGCCTGCGTCGTCCCTCAAGGCTCTGTTCTTGGCCCCTTACTTTTCTTTGTAAGTTTTACACCACTCCACTAAGTGTTTTACTAAGTCAAAACAACCTGAAACACCTTTAAGTTGGTGACACTTAACTCTGCATGTCAATCGTTACAAAATCCTCATCCATCTGTCTCAGTCTGATATTTATTATCTATTATCTTCGATCGAGTTCAGTCTTTATTGGCTGAAAAGTGATTGCTTGTAAACCTATCCAAAACTGATTTTCCCGTTTTAGCTAAGCATTAATTATGTCAACAAAATAGGGGGGAGGGGTTTGGAAAAGTTTGACAGTTGTTGACAAGGGGGAGGGGGTTCGGTACAATTTGACGTCAACAAATTTTTTTCCAATGAATCAACACAGACCATTCAAAATGGTAGCGAAAACAATAAGTAATGCTAAAAATGTATAAAGTGATTAATGTTTAATCTGGGACTATTATTACTGACATTCAGTAATAATAGTCCCAGGTTTAATACTACTAAAAATCTGGTAATAAACTAAACTCATAGCCTATATTTTGAAATTCAAGATTGCATTTTTTAGTGTAAAATTTAAAAAAATGATTCTACAAGTATTGAGCCATTGTGTTTCTTTTTTTGTAGGGTGGGGGTTCTTGGATTGTTGACATAATTTTAGAGGGTTCGTCAATGTTTGACAGTTGACAAGGGGGAGGGGTAAAAACTGCCTAAAATTTGTTGACATAATTAATGGACGACCCCAAATGTAACTCTTTGAATTCTACCCGCCTGTGCGGATAGAATTCATGCAGTTGTGCAGCATTCAGTTCAGCCCGCAATTTGGGCGCTGTATTGGACAAATCTGTTAATCAACGCACACATTTACTCTATAAGCAGATCTGCCCACACCACATCCGTGATATCCGTAGGAATCGACGCAATATTTATTATTTCGCCCTGATTTTTTAACTAATGCCATGGTCTCGCTGATTGTCTCGTGCCTGAAGGTTCTGTCTCCAATCTCATTATGTAGGGGAGGGGTTTGGGGAGAGGGGATGTGCCTTCTCCCCATCTAAATTTTTTTTGAATTTCCACACTGTAATGGTAGCATTTTAAGCTGTCATCTGAACAAAATTGCTCTATAATTTGAGTGCTGATAGGAACCAGCTGTCATTCATTGCTTACATGTAGTTTGAGTTTGGGGAGGAGTGACCCCTCCCCTATCTAAAAATTGTTGAATTTCCACACTGTAATGTTAGCATTTTAAGCTGTCATCTGAACAAAATTGCTTTATTATTTGAGTGCTGATAAGAACCAGCTGTCACTCTTAGCTAACATGTAGTTTGAGTCGTGTTTGAGTTTGGGGACGGGTTTTAAAATTTTTTGATTTTCCACACTGTAATGGTAGCATTTTAAGCTGTCATCTGAACAAAATTGCTCTATAATTTGAGTGCTGATAGGAACCAGCTGTCACTCGTAGCTTACTTGTAGTTTGAGTCAGGGGGAGGGGTTTTAATATTTTTTGAATTTCCACACTGTAATGGTAGCATTTTAAGATGTCATCTGAACAAAATTGCTCGCTGTCACTCGTAGCTATTATTATTATATTCATGAAATATTTCAGAAATATTGGGGGGATATAAACAGCTCCGTCCCCCACCTAAAGTTGTGGGAGGACCGTCCCCTCTGTCCCCCTAAGTCTCCGCCCCTGTGTGTGTGTGTGTGTATGCGTGTCCAGAAAAATGATTCATTGCAGAAACCAACCATTCCCTATTTTCCCCATTATTCTATTCATTGCTGTCTAGAAATATTTTTGGCAGAATTCTAAAATGTTATCCTGAGGTCCCTCAAAAGCTCAAAGCCCCCGAACATACCCTACTTAAACTCCCAGGACTGAAGGCGCACATGCTTGGGCCTTGGAACTTGGGTGCATTGTCGATTTACTCTTTCTATCACAAACAAATTAACGACAAGTCCAATTTGGATGAACTTTTCAAGGTTTGTTTGCCTTGATAAGAGCTATATTCCGATAAAATATAGATATTAAGTTCAGGGTCATTCAAGGTCATTTCAAGGTAATAAGAAACAAATTCTAACAAAAATCGAAGAAAAATGATCAGATCTCAGCCAATAATTGCTACCAGTGAAAAAAACAATGATACCAAATGCAAGACGATCAAAAGTTATTTTAAGGACAAAAAGGTCAGATTTAGAGAAAAAACATAGTCTGGGTGACACCAAAATGACAAAATGGCTGTCTAAACAAATGTTGTGCAGAGTTTCAGCAGAAATTTATTATTTTTAAATTAACCTGTATCAAGTTACCCAAAGGTTGAAACTCTGTACTATTTACTTTTTGAACCTTCTAATACACTCAGTTCAGTGCCGTCAACATGACAAAAGTGGGTAACCTTTATAGGAAACATGCACTGAGCAACTGAAAATATTTAACAACTTTGACAGTATATAATGTAGGTCTGACAGTAACATAGTAACCTAAACTGCACTACTTAAACAATGTCGGACACATTCTAAGCATTTTGGAAACAATGCAGCTGCAAAAATTACATAGCATGTAACAATCAAATATTAATCTGATGCCAATTGTGTTTCTGAATGGTTCATTGGTTGAGTTAAAATTTTGTATGTTTTTCCCAGGCAACGTCAACTCCCTTACTGCTTACTTTGCGGTCATATAGGATTCCATTACTTTGCATTTGATTTTTATTTATAAAGAAGGTGGAAATTTTAACGTGCACATTGAATAGTGCAAATATGTCCTGTACAACAAATCTCTTATTTGCCATAATCGAGTCCTCTGATTCACATAAACTTGGCAAGCCACTGCGTTCTACTATTTGTCTGTCACTTGTAGATCCACCATATGCAGGTGAAACAAACGACACGACCTGATGGTGTGGCACCAACCAATACTCTGCACAAGTGCACTTACACTGCAGAGATGGGTACGATTAGCTAGAATTGCTAATCGATTAGAATTAGAATTAGCTCCTCAAATTTGCTAATCGATTAGAATTAGAATTAGCAAAAGCTTCTAGCTAATCGATTAGAATTAGAATTATCAGCAGCTAATCGATTAGCAATTAGAATTAGATATCGATAGTTTGATACAGTGTATATAATTATTTCCTTCATGAATTTGTCAAATTTTAATCAAAGCACAACAAGTTAATACAGCCAGTTGCTGTAGCCTATTAAAATACATAAAGCTGCAGCCTATTACAATGCCTAAATCTGTAGCTTATTACAGTACCTAATGCTGCACAACTGCTATATGTGAGAACAGTCCACATACCGGCAGGCAACACCACATCGGTCAATACATGCTGCAGTTATTGACATTGCTACTGCATAAGCTCACTATTGCATTTTGCAATTATCATATCTTGAATCAGTGCATCACTTAGCCTATTGCGCCTAGCGTTTACGACGTAGCCAGCAGAACTAAATACAAGTTCCATGGCAGCTGAGACGAAGAACATGAAACGTAAAAATTATTCAGTGTTACATGAGCAGAATGGACATAGAGCCATGACCAGATAATTAAAGTTTGAAACAGCCTTCAGATAAGTAAGTAAGTAAGTATATTCTTCAAACTCAATATTACTAAACTCATTCTTAATGAACGCTTAATTTTCAGACAGCTAATCGATCAGCTAATCGATTTTCGATTAGCAATTAGCTGCAATTGCTAATCAATTAGAATTAGAATTAGCTTCAGATGACAGCTAATCGATTAGAATTAGAATTAGCTGTTTGTCTAATCGATTAGCTAATCGATTAGCATCTAATCGATTAGTTACCCATCTCTGCTACACTGTACTCTGATTTTTATAAGTTGAGAATGTTGCTTGCTGAGCTAACGGGAGCTTTTACAGGGCTTTCAGTTCCATCTAATACAACACGTGTTTTTGGGAACTTTCTCCGGACATCGGAAGGCATAACAAATTCACCAAATCATCCTCAGGCTACAAATTCAGCTCCCGCCACTGAAGTGACATGAAGTGAATCCATGTACAAAATACATTATACACCGGACTTTCACACACACCAAACATCATGCTCAGTTCAAAGTTTGTCGTATATCTGTAGTTTTTATATAAATTTCGGTATTCTTTGAACATTATTTTATAATGATGCCTGTATAAGCTGCAGGCCCCTTCATTGCCCTCCATAGGTAAAACATTATATTTATATTTGCTAATTTGATTTGTAATGATGCAACTGCTGATCTGATGTTAAATGATTAAAATAGAAAATCAAAAAAAAATTTGTAAATTTTAATTCTGCTAGTTGTTTATGTCATTAATTATAACCATTACATTCTGTTATATACAGGAATTACGATTTACGAGTAACACCAGTGCAAAAAACATTGCTAAGGATTCTGTCTGTCAAGGGAGAAGGTCCATGGGGTGACACTTGAGTTACCGCACTGGGTGACACCAACCCTAATGATGCCACTTGAATGCTTTTCTGAAGTTTGGACAGATGCATGAGCTGTTTGTACGGCTTCATCCACTGTCTGAGCCTCGGTATTGATCAGCTGTTTGCTGCTAGAAAGACGTGTAGACTCTGAAACTACTTCCACTGACAATCTAACAGTTAATTCATTTCCATGCTAAGATTGTTGTTTTACTGTCAGAAACTTCCAAGTGATTTTTTCCCCTATTTTATTGCATCGAGTCTTTAGTCGTGTTGTTCTAAACAAGGCTTGAACAGAAGGTTGTGGAGTCCAAGCAAACTGCTTTGGGACAGCCGAAGCCTCAACACGTTTCGTAGTGGTTTGTAGGATGTCATTTATCACGTTTTATTGCTGCAATTCACTGCCGTCTCCAATGGCTATCTTTAGAAACTTATGACCTCCTTTTCCTTTGCGTTTTAGCACGCATCAGTTAGTAGGCATTTCTACTCGACGAAACATCGATCAAGTTTGCGTAAATAAACACAGCAAAGCAAAATGCACACAATTTTACCTCGGGTAGCCTACCCACATACCATCCTGGCACCACCTATTCTACAGAGTCCCCCATTAGCCTACAGTAGGAATGCTTCAAATTGCCTGGTGAGCAATCTGAGGCACTAGAACTTTTTCTAAACAAGTCACCCAGTGGAGTATTCAATTGAAAAGCGCTTTTAAAGTCAAAGGAATATGGAATTACTGTAGAAAGAAGAGTTCGGTTTTAAAAAAGGATGGCAGGGAGCAAGCAAGCGATGTTGAACTCAATCTGCAAAACGAAAATAAGAGGACGATGCTTGAATGCATTGGTCGGTTTCATTCTGAAATACAGATAAGATCATGAGCCATTCAAGAAGTAGCAGCCATGTTTGAGGCTATTAAAAAAGAATAATCTGATAGCTGCCACTGAAGAAGAGTTGAAGCCTTGAAGGTGCCCAATTCCCCTTTAAAATATTTACCACTTTCTACGATGATCTGTCTGAGAGTGCACTTTTAATAGAAATACCAAGGCTGAGAGGGCATCTGAAAACAGCAAAGATTAATCTGGAAGAAGCTAAAGATTGGGCAATATTAGGCCTAGGTGTTTTGACATTTGTAAAATCTCTCCCAGCCCTTTCACTAAGCTTAAAATTATTTCTGAAGTCTGTGTGCCTTTGACTTTATGTGAGAGAAGCTTTCAAAGCTTAAGCTTATCAAGAACTATTTACGATCTACCATGGGACATTCAAGCAGGGGCGGAGACTTAGGGGGGGGACAGGGGACGGTCCCCCTCGAAACTTGAGGTGGGGGGGACGGAGCTGCTTATATCCCCCCAATATTTCTGAAATATTTCATGAATATAATAATAATAATAGCTACAGTGACAGCTGGTTCTTATCAGCACTCAAATAATAAAGCAATTTTTTCAGATGACAGCTTAAAATGCTACCATTGCAGTGTGGAAATTCAAAAATTTCAGATGGGGAGGGGTCACATCCCTCCCCAAACCCCTCCCAAACTCAAACACGACTCAAACTACATGTATAGCTACGAGTGACAGCTGGTTCCTATCAGCACTCAAATTATAAGAGCAATTTTGTTCAGATGACAGCTTAAAATGCTACCATTACAGTGTGGAAATTCAAAAAATTTTAGATGGGGAGAGGCACATCCCCTCCCCAAACCCCTCCCCTGCTCGGCGCTGCGCCTCGCCGATCGTCCTTCGGCCGCTCCTTCACCAGTCCCCCAAACCCAAGACCAAGTCTCCGCCTATGCATTCAATTAATTAAACGTCTGCGTCACAATATCAGTTGAAAGTGAGTTGGCCAAAGGCTTTCATTTCGATTAAGTGAATCACAAGTTTGCAGTCTTGAAAGCCATAAAAGGAGAGTTCTGATTGAGTCTAGACTTCACAAAGTGCTGAAATAATAATAATAATAATAATAATAATCTTTTCTTTATTAAGCGCCTGACAAACGCACTGCGCTGTACATTTACATGTTATGCAATTGAAATCTTAACTACTAACAGAACAGACAGCCATGTAATACAAAAACAAAAAACAAAAGATTGAAATGCTTGCGTAGGCCTATTTGTTCCTGTTTTTGTTGCATTAGGGCCTATTTCATTTATGAGAATATTTCCAAAAAATTATATTTTTAATTGCTAACCTGATTTTAATTGATAATATTACTAGGCTATATTACATTGTTTTAAGAAATAATCAGCTAAAATTTAAAAACATGCATTTGTAATTTTAATTCTGCTAGTTGTTAATATAACTAACATTACCATGACATTCTGTTAATGTAGGCCTAAAGGAATTAGGCCTACGATTTACGAATAACATTAGTAAAAAAAATTACTAAGGATTCTGCATGGTCTGGTAAGGGAGGGGTCTATGGGGTGACACCATGAGTTACCGCACCGGGTGACACCGACCCTAGTGACGCCACTGTACGCCAGACGTGGGAAAAGAGTCGTCACAGTTGCGTAATTTGTGAAAATGCTCAGATAATTAGGCGTATTTTGTTTAACCTTTGACAAAGCCAATTAGCCATAACTCTACATGTCAACACATGATTGTAGAGCTGTTGAACAGTTCAGTTCCCAACAGCTGACACTCTTGTGATAATTATCTGTAGGCCTAACCTTACTCGCAAAGCAGCACGTGATGTTTTTTGCACCGTCACGGTAATTAGGCCTATTTACACCAATCACTTTAATCTATGTTTCCTGGAATTATGACATTACATAATGAAAATAATGACAGAGCCAAACAATTATTTGGATATTTTTGCATATAATTATTTTGTAGTTTAGTCACTGTCCATGCCAGCTGAAAGGAGGGACAGAGGCAAATACCCAAGGGTCCGGCGACTTTCAAGGGCCCAGGCTGGGCCCGCAATGAACTTATTAAAAATATTATAAGCTCAAGCAAATTAAAAGTGTTCAACTATCTGTTATGAAGCAAGACAGACTGAGTGGTCTTGCAATTGAATGTGATCCTGGCAAAAGTACTGAGGATATTAATGAGTCTGCTGCAGCTAAATCCAGAGAAGTTGCTTTATGATCAGCATAAATTTTAAATTTAATTTTTTTAAATTAACAACTGAACAAAGTCAATAAATCATAGGCTAGTTGTATATATAAAATATATTATGGTACGCTCGTACCCGCACATTATCATTTAAGTTTTTTAAATTTCTCATAAAGCCTAAAGATAAGCGTACATGTAGTGTAGAGGCCCGTGGCTGCTCTTCCTAGGGGCCCGGAATTTATGTCGCCGCCCCTAGTTTTTAGTCTGCGACTCTGCGCCTATAACCGCCTCCGATGTACGGCACGTTTTCCTTTGAAAAATCCTACAACGTATGGGTTAAAGGCTTGATTGAGTTATGTAATCGCACTGTCTCAGTGGGCACAAGCAGACGCAAGTGAAACGTTGAAGCGAAAGTTGTAAGCGATTAGTAGACTTTGTAAAGAGACATTCACAGATTCTGAAGTAATTGTATCTTGTGTGATTGGTTGATGTTCGACCAAAGACTTTGAGAGATATCAGAGTCCGTTATCTGGTTCAACTGAGAAGCCGCGAAGAACAATCTTTGGTGAGACGGAGGCCGAAGCTTCGGCGCGTTCATCAGAAATACCCGGGTAACCGTTGAGAAATCTAATCCGTGCAATTATCGAATTGTCCGTAACGGGGTATGCGAGTCTATGAACTGCGTGTCAACGAGGGAGGTTGTAGAAGGGCACAGAAATATAAAAATAATATAATGATTATAGCTTGCTTCTTATACTGACCTACGTAGGGATGGTGCGGAATGTAGATTTCATGAAGCTATATCAGGGCAATTCCGCGGTATTTCAAATGTTACGGACTCTACATTATGGAGACTTTGAACCGTTCATACAGACAGATGATTACTGTTTAAAATATTTTGACATTTTCCCCTGATGCCGCTTCAATCACAGATTAGCTCAATATTAGTTAGACTGAGTTGGCCGTTATGGATCATGTCTGCTGAAAAAAGTTTGCGTTACGGACTCTACAAACAGAGCCATCAACTATCTTAATTTTCTGTTAAACTATTATATGAAATATCTTTTGAAACACCATTCTAGAATTGACAGGTATTGCTGTTGATTTAGGCCTTAATGCAGTTTGTTATCATGATAAGTAATAATGTTGTGCATTCACTAATGTAGGCTGCATACTGTGCATTACGGACTCTACGTTACGGACTCTACCATAATTATTTTTTTATGGACATTGGACCATAAACAAAAACTGGTTAATATTCATGAAAACAGTTAAATTTTTTCCTGCTACTTGCATCATTTAAATGTTCACAAGGTGTTGTACAAGTAGTTTCAGAGCTCAAATTAAAAAAATATAGTGAAGTTTTATTGTATGTATGTATATGGCCATTTATATAGCGCCTTACAAGAAACTCACGAAGGCGCTAAACGTGACTACCCAACAGATCTAAACAGATGCGACTTAAGAAGTTTCGAAAATGTTTCCTGAGCTGCCTGCGGTGCAATGTTACGAATTGTTAATGGAAGGCTGTTCCAGTGTGAAGGTCCAATACATGAAACGGCACGGTGCGCCCGCATCGATGTACGGGAGCGTGGGACCATCAAGTCCCCACGAGCTGCAGAGCGTAAGGATCGACGACCTGGCTGGCTGGAGACTGGAACACAGAGCTCCCTGATGTACTCTGGGGCTGCACCGATCATTGATGTTCGTCCCATGAGGATGATCTTGAAAGTTATCCTGTCCTCAACCGGGAGCCAGTGCAACGTGTCTCGCATATAGATCGAAATATGCGAGAATTTAGGCAGCTTTGCGACGACTCTGGCGGCGCAGTTGAGAACGGATTGAAGCTGTCGTATCCGGAACTTTGGCAAACCCGCAAGGACACCGTTGCAGAAGTCCAGGCGCGTCAGCACAAAGGAGTGGACTAGAGTCATAGCGGCGTCAAATGATAGATTTCGCCGAATGACTCTAATCTGGCGTAGTTGATAAAAGCAAGACCTGCAGAGGGAGTTGACATGTTCCTCCATAGACAAGTCTTCGTCCAGAAGCACTCCGAAGTCCCGGACAACGCGTTGTACTTTCCAGTTAGGAAATACCGCTTGAATCGCCTCACTGTCAATCCTTGAACGTGCCTGTCCCGTGCCCAGCCAAATGAATTCAGTTTTGTCCGGGTTCAGCCTCAACCGGTTGGAAGACATCCACGTCTGCACTTCCTCGACAATTGCCTGGATTTTTGAGACACACGCCAGTGCATCGGATGGGTGGCATGTTGAGTACAGTTGGGCGTCATCGGCATATTGGTGAACTCGGGCTCCAAGAGCACAATGTCATAATGATCTTTGTCAAATCAGCTGTATAATTACAGCCTAGCACGTATTATAATAGCAGTGGCCCAAGGACTGAACCCTGCGGGACGCCGAATGTTACAGGCGCCCATGCCGAATTGTCCGAGCCAATGGCCACCATCATTTAACGTCCACTCAGGAAAGAACTGATCCATTGAAACACCTCTCCGACAACTTCATTGTCAGAAACAATTTAAAGAACCTCTTGTAACGTTCGAAAATCAACATTGTCTAGGCTCTTAATGTTTCACAAGTCGTTATTGAGCTTGGATCAGTCTGTAGCACCAGACCAAAGTTACTAGTTTCAGGCAAAGTCAACACAAAACCCTAAGCACAAAACTAGAACTATCTATCTATAACATAAAATTATTAATAATTTACAAAAATTCCAACATTTTGCTTGACCTTTCATGGACTGCAATACCGTGGAATGCCCGGTGCCATCATGATGTAAATGTACTCGTGGTTGTTTTTTTGAGTTTAACTTGTAGGTCCTGTTTTGACTATGAATATTTGTATGTAACTGATTACAAACAAACATTAATTCATACGTCTGGAAAGTTAATGTAAAAAAATCAAAATATCGGGCGAAAGAATCACCCATTATGGGGCCATATTATGCGTATAAAAGTATACTAAGCTGAAGCTACACGTTTGTCCGTAGTAGAGGTCTGCGGGTAGAGCATTTTTGCTACCCGACCCGTACCCGTAAAATAGGACCGTTACCCGTACCCGTACCCGACCCGTACTCAAAATTACTACCCAACCCCGACCCGTACCCGCGGGTATACCCGTACCCGTACCGTACCCGCCACGTAATTAATAGGCCTTCCCACGATGAGTTTTATGCAGCCAACTATAACACGGAAGTTTGCCACAAAATACCGCTAATTGAATAAATTAAGTATTTCTCAGAGGTAAATGGATGAAAGACCTGGTGCTTCAACTATGTCAAACCTCAACTACCATAACTGCATCGACCTGTTTTAAAGAAAACACGGCTGCTGAACTGCCAGGTTTGGTATCAGCGACCTCTGACCCCGGTTGTCGGGGCTGAAACTCCGATTAGATATATGTAAAAACACAACGATCGGATTGTGTTAATGGAAACAAGTCATTTTGTAGCTGTACATTGAACATCTGTAAATGAATGTAAAGCTAAGGTGCAGGGACATAGAAGGATGTGATACTCAGACAGGATACCGCCAGTTATAGAAAGTGCAAGACTCGCTATTACATGTGACCCCAAAACTTCACTTCGGTACGGGTAAAACCGGGTATACCCGTACCCGTAATGCTCCTACCCGTACCCGACCCGACCCGTAAAATGTACCCGACCCGCACCCGACCCGCGGGTACGGGTCGGGTACGGGTAAACCCGCGGGTACGGGTATACCCGCAGACCCCTTGTCCGTAGGCCTGTAGGCTAGCCGTCCTACGCTGCATGTGATGGGCGTGTTTTCAGATGCCCGCGTTGTTAATTAAATAAAATACGATTCGCGACAAGCTTATGTCTCAATAATTAGGCTAGTGTATTAATTGTGGCACATGACAGTCATTAGACATTTAGGAGTGTATAATTTGATACCCAGTGACTACACAGTACTGTAGACCCACTATTACTGATTACAGAGTACATTTTCTTCGTCTAAGCTTACATGGAGATCGGACATGGTGGAATGTTAGTCGGACATGAGATCGTTGTCGTCTGTTGGGGGCGAGCAGGAGAGAGGAAGATACAAGGTCAAGTTTGAGTGCGTCAAGATCGATGGAGCTCGTACGACGGAATGAACATCGTTTGTGTGAGGGACGGGGAGATGACTCGATATTGAATACGGTGAATATAGGAATATAGGATAATAATCAGAGGAGAGGGTGAGTCGAGGTCAAACTGAGAAGCAGAGACAATCCGAATGAGACATAAGTAAAGACTAAATCAAGAGTGTGTTTTTATTTATTTGTGGGCAAAGAAACATGTTGGATCAGATTGAATGCAAGGAGGGAGGAAAGAAACTGGGATGAGAATGGTTCGGAAGGGATGCCACGATTGCCACGTAGAGGTTGACGTCACCAGTTAGGATCAGTTCGTGAGCCGTTGACCTTTAAAAACCTTAGATTGTCTTACATTTTGTTACCTTGTTTCTTACAACAGTTAGTACGTATCAAGACGAGAAACAGAAGAAAATATTAGCCGATTTCAACAATTATTGGCCGAGATCAGGCCATTTTTTATGCTTTTTGCTAGATTTCGTTTTTCTGACCTTGAAACATCCTGAATGACCCTGATTTCGGTGTCTATATTTTTCACAGATGTAGCTCTTGTCTAGACAAACAAGCAAAAGAAAGTTCATCCAAATCGGACTCTTGTTATTTTTTTTGATAAAAAGAGTAAATTGACAATGAACCCAAGTTCCAAGACCCGAACAAGGGCGCCTAAGTCTTGGGAATGTAAGTAGCCTATGTTCTAGGGCTTTGAGCGACCCTAGGACAACATTTTAAAACTCTGAAAAAAATTTCGTCGGCCGAGAATCAGGTTGTTCTAACTGAAAGAATGTTGTTTTCGAGAAAACGGCAGAAGTATCTTTGTACAGCAAAATTATACATTCAAGTAGCGAGTAAGCTATCAATAAATAGCTCTGGAGAATCAGCATTTTTCAGCCAATAACAAGTTTATATATGTTATCTTTTGTTGTTTATTTAAATTTTTTCAACTTTGGAGTTATAGTTTGAGATAGAACAACATAGCGCTCAATGCCTGGCTAAAAATAGGGTCGGCCGCGTTTCAACGTGGACATAGAACAAGCTAGTCCGTAAACATACTGTCAAAATGGAAAATAGAACACTATGAGATTCTGGGTGTTTTTGGTACTTCCGAAATGCCTATGAATGTTCTAACTTCATGTGGGGATAGAGCAAGCTGCGCCAAATTCAACGGTATCAAAATGTCCCAAAACATAAAAAGTGGAGTTAGAACAACCTGATTCTCGGCCGACGATTTGTAGATAACATATGAATAGATTCAATAGAATAATGGAAAATCTTGAGTATGGTTGTTTTCTGCTATGTATCATTTTTCGGGACATCCCTAATGGGCCGTGGTGACAGCAGAAGAAAGAAAGTGTGCGTGTGTGTGGACAGTACATGTGTATGAGTAATTCTTTAAAATGCCGGGCCAAATCATAGGCAACTTCCGCTTTCATCCTACCCCTGTTTTTAGCTGTCACTTACCTACTTGATATCGACGTCGGTTCGAGGACGATTGGTCATAGGACGATTGGTCATAGGACGACCGGTCATATGGACGATTGGTCATATGGAAGATTGGTCATAGGGCCTATCTAGGACTATTGGTCATATGCTGCTAATTAAACCATATATATATATAATTTCATATATTCGTTTATTGAGAAAACAATTCTGACAGAAATGCTAACATGAGTGATAATGAAAAATTAAAGTTCATTAGATTTTGAGGAATAAAACTTAGTAAATCTTTTTATACAATGATCTGGGAATAAATTGAGAGTTGTCCTTGGGTGGAGAGTATGGTTGTGTGCTCAGGGTCTTAATTGGTGAGAAGAGAGGGTCGGAGTGGAAGGTAGGAGTTGTAAAGTACATGCTAGTTGTGTAATATAGATAAAAAAAGTGTCTCGCATCGGCTATATTGGCAAGAATGATTTGTAAAGAGTACTGGTTGCAGTCGTTAGTTATGAGCATTCTTATTTTTATGCTTAACACACCGAACGCAAAATATGCACAGCAATTAGGGACATTAATCGTTTTTATTAAACAATCAGTGCCAATCAAGAAAACTTTCATTAGAATAATTACTTTCATGAGGGACTCAACTTGTTTCAAAGACCTGGAATGTTCGGTCGAAATGATAAACGTTTTGACCTGTATGTAACCTCAAGTAAGGAAAGGCATCAATTAGGGACATTGATCGTTTTATGACAAATACAATCAGTGCCAATTGAGACACAACAACCGAGCGTCAAGCGGTATCGTATTCTAAAAGATCGTGTCATGCGGGCAGTGGGAACATGGCTGGAAAAACTGTAATATTCCTACGTATCTTCGTGTCCTTGTCTCCTTTCGTTTCCTCATTTAAGTAGTGAAAACTGTCGATGTCTAAGTAAATGGTTTTGGTGTTTAAAAAACTTCGTTTTAGCCTCGATAGGCCTCGATAGTGCTACACTGCCATCGACAACTATAGGCCCCTATAGACCCATAAGTGATCAGTGACCGTTAGGCCCTATGACTAATAGTCCTATGACCAATAGGTTCTATGACCAGTCCATACGACTGATCGTCCGATGACCAATCGTCCGGATACCCAGTTCACGAGATCGCATATGCTGTTCTTTGTATTAAATGAAGTTTTGGTCAAAGTTTCAGTGATTTTGGGGAACACTGTTTCAAATCACAAATAACTTAGTTGTGATTGTAGGCTACAGTGGCTACACGTAGGCTACTCCGCTTCATGCATTGGGTGAGCACTTGGATACCCGCACTGTAGATGAAGTAAAAAACGGTAGGCAGACAAATATATACATCACAGCAATTTGCGTGTATCTAAGCACATGCCTGTCATTTGGAGTGTATAGGTCGCTGACTACTTGTGTTCGAACCTTTCAGGACGCTTTTCAACCATAACTGTGAGAATGACGAAGTCTTTTTGCGCTGTTTTGCTATTGCTTACAATAAATTTCGGCAACATTGTTGTAATAGGGCAGAGTACCGCTGGTGACTACAGCAGTGATGAACAAGACATGATTATTGTTAGAGACCTCCACATTCACAATAGCGATGCGTGGATTACTCTAACAAAAGGCATTCATTCTGAATTTCAGAATCTTAAAGCTCAAATATTACGTCTGGAGGATCGCATCGAACGTCACGACACCTATTTGAACAACTCAATTGAAGAAATCAAAAGCCAAATTCAAATAGAAAACAATAATACAAAAGCTCAAATCTTACGTTTGGAGAGTCTCCTCGAAAGTCACAACTCTTATATGAACAACTCATTCCAAGAAAACAAAAGAGAAATGCAAATAAAGAACACAGAAATGAAGAATGAACTTCAAAGGTTAAATAAAAAACTGTCCAGGTAAATTAATATATGCTAAGTCTTACGATAATAAACTAATTAGAAACTTGAATTAATTTGAGGCTCAAAATGGTTAGAGCTTGCAAACGGCGTTTTTGTTTTGCTTTGCTTCAGAAGAGCAGAGAGCAATCATTTCAGATTGCTCCAAGAGGTCATGAAGTGTTTGCGGCTTCAGTATTTCAGCATCGGGAGTTAAGACTGGTGGCGAANTGACCCCAAAACTTCACTTCGGTACGGGTAAAACCGGGTATACCCGTACCCGTAATGCTCCTACCCGTACCCGACCCTACCCGTAAAATGTCTACCTGACCCGTACCCGACCCGCGGGTACGGGTCGGGTACGGGTAAACCCGCGGGTACGGGTATACCCGCAGACCCCTTGTCCGTAGGCCTGTAGGCTAGCCGTCCTACGCTGCATGTGATGGGCGTGTTTTCAGATGCCCGCGTTGTTAATTAAATAAAATACGATTCGCGACAAGCTTATGTCTCAATAATTAGGCTAGTGTATTAATTGTGGCACATGACAGTCATTAGACATTTAGGAGTGTATAATTTGATACCCAGTGACTACACAGTACTGTAGACCCACTATTACTGATTACAGAGTACATTTTCTTCGTCTAAGCTTACATGGAGATCGGACATGGTGGAATGTTAGTCGGACATGAGATCGTTGTCGTCTGTTGGGGGCGAGCAGGAGAGAGGAAGATACAAGGTCAAGTTTGAGTGCGTCAAGATCGATGGAGCTCGTACGACGGAATGAACATCGTTTGTGTGAGGGACGGGGAGATGACTCGATATTGAATACGGTGAATATAGGAATATAGGATAATAATCAGAGGAGAGGGTGAGTCGAGGTCAAACTGAGAAGCAGAGACAATCCGAATGAGACATAAGTAAAGACTAAATCAAGAGTGTGTTTTTATTTATTTGTGGGCAAAGAAACATGTTGGATCAGATTGAATGCAAGGAGGGAGGAAAGAAACTGGGATGAGAATGGTTCGGAAGGGATGCCACGATTGCCACGTAGAGGTTGACGTCACCAGTTAGGATCAGTTCGTGAGCCGTTGACCTTTAAAAACCTTAGATTGTCTTACATTTTGTTACCTTGTTTCTTACAACAGTTAGTACGTATCAAGACGAGAAACAGAAGAAAATATTAGCCGATTTCAACAATTATTGGCCGAGATCAGGCCATTTTTTATGCTTTTTGCTAGATTTCGTTTTTCTGACCTTTGAAACATCCTGAATGACCCTGATTTCGGTGTCTATATTTTTCACAGATGTAGCTCTTGTCTAGACAAACAAGCAAAAGAAAGTTCATCCAAATCGGACTCTTGTTATTTTTTTTGATAAAAAGAGTAAATTGACAATGAACCCAAGTTCCAAGACCCGAACAAGGGCGCCTAAGTCTTGGGAATGTAAGTAGCCTATGTTCTAGTACTTTGAGCGACCCTAGGACAACATTTTAAAACTCTGAAAAAAATTTCGTCGGCCGAGAATCAGGTTGTTCTAACTGAAAGAATGTTGTTTTCGAGAAAACGGCAGAAGTATCTTTGTACAGCAAAATTATACATTCAAGTAGCGAGTAAGCTATCAATAAATAGCTCTGGAGAATCAGCATTTTTCAGCCACAATGTTGCTTATGTTATTTTTGTTGTTTATTTAAATTTTTTTTCAACTTTGGAGTTATAGTTTGAGATAGAACAACAACATAGCGCTCAATGCCTGGCTAAAAATAGGGTCGGCCGCGTTTCAACGTGGACATAGAACAAGCTAGTCCGTAAACATACTGTCAAAATGGAAATAGAACACTATAATTCTGGGTGTTTTTGGTACTTCCGAAATGTCTATGAATGTTCTAACTTCATGTGGGGATAGAGTAAGCTGCGCCAAATTCAACGGTATCAAAATGTCCCAACACATAAAAGTGGAGTTAGAACAACCTGATTCTCGGCCGACGATTTGTAGATAACATATGAATAGATTCAATAGAATAATGGAAAATCTTGAGTATGGTTGTTTTCTGCTATGTATCATTTTTCGGGACATCCCTAATGGGCCGTGGTGACAGCAGAAGAAAGAAAGTGTGCGTGTGTGTGGACAGTACATGTGTATGAGTAATTCTTTAAAATGCCGGGCCAAATCATAGGCAACTTCCGCTTTCATCCTACCCCGTGTTTTTAGCTGTCAATGTTTGCTGACATCAATTCACGGGTTCTAGGACGATTGGTCATAGGACGATTGGTCATAGGACTGATCGGTCATATGGACGATTGGTCATATGGAAGATTGGTCATAGGGCCTTTTTGTCATAGGACTATTGGTCATATGCCGCTAATAAACCGACATATATATATAATTATATATTCGTTTATTGAGAAAAAAGAATCTGACAAAAACGCAGAAATGCCAACATGAGTGATAATGGAAAATTAAAGTTCATTAGAAAATTGTAGAATAAACTAGTAAATCTTTTTATACAATGATCTGGGAATAAATTGAGAGTTGTCCTTGGGTGGGAGGAGTATGGTTGTGTGCTCTAGGTCTTAATTGGTGAGAGGAGAGGGGTCGGAGTGGAGGTAGGAGTTGGTGAAGTACATGCTTGGGGTTGTGTAATATAGATAAAAAAAGTTTCGCATCGGCTATATTGGCAAGTTCAGAGACTGATTGTAACATAATTGGTTGTAGTCGTTAGTTATGGACATTATTAGTTTTAAGCTTAACACACCGAACGCAAAATAAGCAGCAATTAGGGACATTAATCGTTTTTAGACAAATACAATCAGTGCCAATCAAGAAACTTATTAGAATAATTACTTACAGGGATCAACTCACTTCAAAGACCTTAAACGTTCGGTCGAAATAATAAACGTTTCGACCCGTATGTAACTCAAGTATGAAAGGCATCAATTAGGAACATTGATCGTTTTTAGACAAATACAATCAGTGCCACTGGCGTTGAACGACAGAGCGTCAAGCGGTATCGCATACTGAAAGATCGTGTCATGCGGGCAGTGGAAACATACGGGAAAACCGACATTCTCACGTATCTTGCGTGCCTTGTCTCCTGTTTCATTTAAGTAGTGAAAAATCTGTTGACGTTCAAGTAAATGGTTTTCATGTTTAAAAAAAACTTCTCTGTTTTAGCTTCGATAGCCTTCGATAGTGCCATGACTGCCATCGCCCATAGGACTAGATAACCGACAGGCCCTATGACCCATATGACCTATGACCGTTAGGCCCTATGACCAATAGTCCTATGACCAATAGGTTCTATGACCAATCGTCCATACGACTGATCGTCCGATGACCAATCGTCCGGATACCCAGTTCACGAGATCGCATATGCCATAATTTCGGTGGCTAAAAATTGCGAGTTTTAAACAGGCGTCTCAAAATAACCTAGGTGACGTTATTTCAAATCACAAATAACTTAGTTGTGATTGTAGGCTACAGTGGCTACACGTAGGCTACTCCGCTTCATGCATTGGGTGAGCACTTGGATACCCGCACTGTAGATGAAGTAAAAAACGGTAGGCAGACAAATATATACATCACAGCAATTTGCGTGTATCTAAGCACATGCCTGTCATTTGGAGTGTATAGGTCGCTGACTACTTGTGTTCGAACCTTTCAGGACGCTTTTCAACCATAACTGTGAGAATGACGAAGTCTTTTTGCGCTGTTTTGCTATTGCTTACAATAAATTTCGGCAACATTGTTGTAATAGGGCAGAGTACCGCTGGTGACTACAGCAGTGATGAACAAGACATGATTATTGTTAGAGACCTCCACATTCACAATAGCGATGCGTGGATTACTCTAACAAAAGGCATTCATTCTGAATTTCAGAATCTTAAAGCTCAAATATTACGTCTGGAGGATCGCATCGAACGTCACGACACCTATTTGAACAACTCAATTGAAGAAATCAAAAGCCAAATTCAAATAGAAAACAATAATACAAAAGCTCAAATCTTACGTTTGGAGAGTCTCCTCGAAAGTCACAACTCTTATATGAACAACTCATTCCAAGAAAACAAAAGAGAAATGCAAATAAAGAACACAGAAATGAAGAATGAACTTCAAAGGTTAAATAAAAAACTGTCCAGGTAAATTAATATATGCTAAGTCTTACGATAATAAACTAATTAGAAACTTGAATTAATTTGAGGCTCAAAATGGTTAGAGCTTGCAAACGGCGTTTTTGTTTTGCTTTGCTTCAGAAGAGCAGAGAGCAATCATTTCAGATTGCTCCAAGAGGTCATGAAGTGTTTGCGGCTTCAGTATTTCAGCATCGGGAGTTAAGACTGGTGGCGAACCCTTTTCCCTCCGTCTAATCTTCCGTCTGACAGGTTACGACCAGTGTACTCATTATAACTGAGCTGACTGGGGCGCAGGCAGAGCTGAAATTGCAAAAATATAATATCTGGTGTGGAATTTAACCCTCGACTTCTACATTGACAGTCCAGCTTGCTAACTAACAGACTATAGTGCATCTCTAGTTTATATTAATATTTTAAACAAGTTAAGAATTTTGGTGGTTGGGTTGAAAGGCATGCCTTTCTGTACACCACTGTCTTATTAATGTCAACAATGAATTTCGGTAACATTTCAGGATTTACGTGATAGACTGACATTTAATTTGTTTGGCTCTTTTTAGTTTATTGTTATATATTATTGAATTATGTTTTAAATTAATTCATTACAATTAAGTTTTTATTTCTTTTCAAGCCTCACCTTCAGCGAGTAGGCCTAATTACCGACGCCCGACCAAAGCCTTAGCGCATGGTGGTCTTATTAAATAACTCGGTGCTAACATTAAAAGTCTCCTTGTGTACCAGCGATCGTTAAAGAAGGCTTTTCGCACAATATCAATAAAGTCGTGCGTGAGTTTGAGTTTGAGTGTATTGAATCATTTGCATTCAAACTCACAGTACATACACAGCAATCAAATAGAACAACTAAATTAACTAGCAGCATGTTAGAGATTTAACAAAAGGTGAGCCAAAACCAGGAAATTTCACTGTTACGAGTCAAGTTGCAAACGATTCATGGAGAGTTGAAGCTGGGACAGCTTATCTAGTCATCCCCATGGTTACCGGTCACAGGAATAGCCTACATCAACAAAATGTACTAAGTTAACAGGCTAGGGCAGCCGTACAGTTAGTAACAGTTTTCATTGTCCAACGATAATAGACAGCATCATGCTCCAAGTTCTAAGTTGCTGATTATTAGTCTAGTACTGGTCAATCAGAGAAGTATCATATATAATACAATTATACATGCTTGAATGCAATCGAAGAGCGTAGTTCACGTATGCATGAATCATTATAATATGGCTAAGCGCATTCGAGTTCGCTTCCGAATCCGATATCAATAGCGGATTCCATGGCGCATTGCACAATGGGACCTAAACCTCGTCTGCCAATTATGGAATAGCATACAAACGGAGGATTTCACCAGCCAACTCGTTATCTTGTATTAAAACCAGAGTCAAAATCATTCTCAGTTTGAAAGAGCGGTTTATCTTCAAAACTGTTAGTGCACAGCAAGTGAACTCACATTCCTGATCGGCTAGTTTAATTAGAAGATAAACCAAGGTATTGTTTTGAAACATGCCATTTATCACTTAGTCAAAGAAATTATAAATAACTCCGAGTTCAATATAAGCTGTTATGAACCTTCGTTGGTGAAATCCGCTGCATAATAACGGTGACGTGATTGAAACTAAAAGTTTATAATTTCGCAATAATAATATTATTATTCATGATCAAAATGGAATGTTTGTAGCAATCAATTCATCGGACAAAATGCGCATTCAGCTGAAATAAAAAAGAATCAATAAAAGATTGCAAACAAAACTATACAAGAACTGTAAAAAATAAATAAAGTAAATAAATAAAGTCTGTAAAGAACATGCGTACGGTTAAGCAATTCGGCATCACAATGCACAGTCACAATGCACGCAAAGGCGGTTCAGAGGGGAAGAGAATGACATAGGCTTACCACAGTTTAGAATATCTGGAAGGATGAAAAAGTTACAGGTGCTTAACCGTTTTCAGGCTTAGTGACGTGTCGTGAACCAGAGGAAATGGTAAAAAGTTAATAACTTCTACAAATATTGGCGTATTCTGTAATTTGATAGGGGAGACCGGGGCATAATGGAATATTTAAGGCATTTTGAAATTTACGCCACATAGTTAATAAAAATTCGGGGTTTTCTTGTACTCAGACTATGCCAGCAGAACTATTGTACAGCATAGATTAGATTAATCCACTTAAGCATCACCCAGACCAAAGATAATGCTATCCTACTAGTGTGTCCTAAAATCCCATTATGCCCCACCATAAGGGGTAAAATGGGATATAACTTTTTCCATTATGCCCCATGATATCATCTAAAAGAGGGAATATAGGCCAGAATAAAAACTTTATAGCTTGACAAACTGTAACTTTGAACTTATTACAACAAACTGTTTAACATGAACCATGAACAGCATTCAAATTGCAGCATCATAACAGTAAAGTTTAAGCTAAAAAATCATTAAAAAATGTTATGAGGTCAGACTTCCCTCATTTGATAAAACGTGCTCGAAGCTGTTACGTGCAGAGGTCATACGCAAATTTGATAACATGTTAGTTGACACCAGCACAACTGTTGTGTGTCCACTTCAAGCACATCTGACATCTGACCCCGCCTTCATCAGAGTGAAGACAATCATTTGTATCATCGTCATCTTCAAGGTTGCTGCAGATCGATATCTTTTGCCTTTCTTGGGACATTGTTGTTTCTTTTTTCATGATATTTTTATTTTGTCATGTGATCGAATATATCAGACATTTTAGATGTCAAGCCGTTGTTAAAAGGGATTGAGAAGTTTCTTTATACCTTCGTTGTCCAGTTTAGGTATTGTGACCAAACTCTCCAGTTAGCTTTTCTTATACAGTTGTCATGACCAGATTTTTTCCAATTTTGTTTGATGACCTTATTTCTGGGCCCATACGGTGCCTTGAGTGGTTAGATATTGGTGGCATCGACTTCATTGGCCGATGGCTCAGTTGAAGTTGACCAGGAGGGTGCTTCTCTACTTGCTGCGAGCTACCCAAGTCTTCCACTTTGTACTTCATCAATGGCGCCTGCCATAGCTGATCACTTACTTTCGACTTTTGTCTCAACGAAGCAACTGTCTTTCTTTCATTTCCATATCCAAATCGTCTGAAATTTGGAAACTATCACCTGGTACTCTTCTACGCATTAATAGTGAACACATTTGTATTGCAAAATAGGGCCTCACAAAAATAAGCAGCTGTCGAATCACAACATGGGGCAAAATGGGATATCTGTATCCCATTATGCCCCAAGATGGCCAATATAGTAAGCGTCGCTATTTTTGACCATTTTACCCCCTCCCCCTGTCACAAACTGTAACAAAACTCGGACCCCCCTCCCCCCATAAGTACGTCACACTTTCCGAAAGCAAGGCTAATACATAAACAAGGCTTCGCAACAGCATTATTACTAGCGCTCCTAGCGAGAGGAATCGTGAAAACACATTCAGGGAGATATGCATTTCATGCTATTTTGACATAAAACTAATTAAAATGTTTCAGAAAATTTTTTTAAATTATTTTTAAAGCTATGAAATTCTACTAAAAATAAAAATAAATTATAAATAAAATATAAAAAATAAATGTGTGACGTCACACATGGCCTGACCCCCCTCCTCCTGTCACAAACTGTCACACTTTCTTAAACCCCTCCCCTGGAGCGTGACGTACTTTATGGACGGCCCCCAACTGGCCAATATAAGCCCGCAATTTTGACAAAATATACTGAAATTGCTCAAAATGTCTTATGGGGACTTTATATATTATGTAACATAATTCAACGTATAAGCCAAATTTAATATAGCTCCACTTTTTCTAGAAAAGTCCTGAATTATCAACGTACCTTACTTCGGCCACCCTGAAAATCTACTTTTGGTCATAAAATTAGCAAGACGCATCAATATCGCAATTGCCTCTGCTCTTCACCTTAAAAGATGTTTTACTTCCGATTGACAACGTCTTCAGCAATCAAAAGTGAGTAAGACGGATAATATTCAAGTTTCCCGTTATACCCCGGTATCCCATTATGCCCCGGTCTCCCCTATAGTGCGTATTATTATTTAAAGTGTTCATGCAACATTTGTATTTGACAGTTAATTAGTTTTCAAAATAGAATAGTTTACAAAAACCTGCAATTTTGGCTCTCTGGGGGGGGGAAGACATAAATAATTGTGAACAATTTTGAAAGTTTTTGAACCATGGAATTAGGCAACTTTTGGTTGCAATTACTTTTCGAATTTCTAATTTTTTTCCACTTCACCCTAAAGGACTCGAGTCCACTAGCGGTCTACGTGATCGTGCTCTCCTGCTAGCTTCCCGAGCACCTTACTCTGGTTGTAATTGTAATTGTAATTGAACATTTGTATAGCGCCACTCAGAGATTCAGAGGCGCTCCCGACCAAAAACAAATAATATGGTCTTCAGGCGTTTCCGAAACAGAGGAAGGGAGAGGCTGAGTAGCTCGAGACGCAATTCATGCGGAAAGTGGTTCCAACTAGAAGGGCCGGCATAAGCAAAGCTTTTGGATTGAACAGTTGCACCACGCATGCGAGGTACAACCAGGAGGCCTCTGGTGGCCAAGCGCAGAGCAGAGCGACAGGGAGTGTAAAAACCAATGTGCATAAGGACTGACGGTATGAAGGAGCTACCCGAGCAGAGAGTTGCGCATAAGTGTGAAAATGTTTAACTGAATGCGCTGGGGCACAGGAAGCCAGTGTCGAGTTTCCCGAATGAAGGAAGATATGTGAAAATATTTCGGGAAACTACAAATAAGGAGGGCGGAAGCGTTAAGAATTGACTAAAAGGACCGCAGTTGTGCAACTCTAATGATATAGGCTAAATGGTGTGGTATTTTGATGTTGTGAGCAGATTTTTAAGACAATGCCATAAATATTTTAGTGTTTTCTGTTTATTCGATCACTGGGAATCATTGGCTCAAGAGATTTATTTTCAGTTGTTTTGGGGAAAAAAGTATTCGACTTAACGTTGATTACTGCTATTTCCGTAACGAAGTGGACATTTTAAATAAATAAAACTGTGATGGAATCAAATAATCATATTTAATCTGATTTCTTTTTTTCTATTTAATAAATATTAGTACTAAAACATATTGGCATGTGAAGGTACACAACAGAAGCTGTAGGCCTACACTATATAAATATAATTATCTCATATGTATACAGTAACGGAGTGGACAAAATATTCTAGTAAGGGTAATTTGCTACCAAAAACTTGCTACATTTACATATTAGGTTAGTGCAAAACCAAATATATATTTGTGAAATCGAAATATTCAATGTTTGTCACAAAAAACTGTAATTTAAAAAATGTTGCTTATTGGATTAGTGAATTTAACATATTGCCGGGAAAATGACTCATTTCGGTACAAGATTCTGAATTACATGTAAGCAACTCTCGTCACGACTTTGCTTTTATTTCAGTCGCCATTGTCCAGAAGGCTTCAACTATACTGTCACTGGATTTCACAAATGCTACACCGTTCTCAATGACAGAGTAGACTGGAACACGGCTCGGCAAAGGTGCATCGAATCGAATAACAACGCACAACTGGCCGTTATCAACAGCAGCCAAGAACAACGGATTATTAGTGAGATGCTCCGAAATCATGGTATAATTTCCTTATTGATTTATGAAATACTTATTTAATGTTATTCTCTGCATATTGCGTAATACCGAATATCTCTTCATCTCTTCTACATCTTCAGTACTTTTGGTGGTGGCATTTTATAATACCGGAACATGGTTTGTGAACCAGTCGTCGTTCCTGTCGACTTAAGCTGCAACTTAAACTCCGTCAAATGCGTTTCCTGCATTCTCAGGCTCGCGTCAGATCTATTTACACCTCCAAACCACGTGTATGAACAAAATTTAATACGCTTCCTTCCTCTCATTTGCGATGTCCTGTGATATTCTATCCGTCCTAAAGCTATCCGGGGATGAATAAATCTATCCCTCCGGATGGTATATACCGGTATAGAAAATCCTGGGTAGCCTATATATATATACTATTAACTATTTCTATCCCTCATCGTGAGAAATCATCCCCCGGTGGATAAATAAATCTGACCTGTCAACTCGGCTAACAGTATTTCTTCGAACTAGCGAGATCTATTTAGAAAAAGTAATCTACCAACAGGGCTGCTGACATGCGCAGTCCAATCAATGGCAATCATACGTTACACCTCCGTTCAGTCGTCCCTCTTTCGTGAAAGGTGCTTCCACTGTTCATTTGCAGAAATCTCAAGATCTTGCCACAAAATCCCAAGATTGGCCAAGAGTGTACTATAAAATCCCAAGTGACTGAAAAGGAGAAAGTTGTGATGAAAAATTAAATGTGTTTTCAAAATCACAGTTACTCACAAACATGCTGACCTAAGAACGGCCAAAGAAAAATGGGAGCATAGCATTTAATTAACAAATTACAATGTTTACTAGTTACATTAATAATAAACGTCTTTCAGACAGATAGACTTAGAGAGTCTTTTCTAATCTGATTCGCTGTCACTGCTGGAAATCTGGTAACAACATTGCTTGTTTCTGACTGCCGCCTCTTTTTCTGTCGTCCAATGTTTCGTGAATGGCAACTTCCATCCACGACAGCATCGACTTTAGTCTGTAGACCTTGGTAAAGAAATCCTCAGATTGCTATGCAAAATACCCAATTTCGAAGATCTTGGGAAAAATCCCAAGGAGTGGAGGCTCAGTGGTGAACGATGGCTCACGTCCGCCTATCCCTCGAACCAGCGCGGCATTTGTCCTTGAGGGATCGGTGACTAACTAAAGAAGTCTCTCAAAAGACCCGCTTCTCCCGCACTGAGACGAAAATTACCCCGCTGCAGACAAGAACATTGTTTTAGACCTGTGTCGACTGTCAAACCCGTCCTCAAAAATTGATATCTGCAATTTTCTTAAATACAATAGCTTCGTTGAGGTGGGGAGGACGGCTTATATCGTCGCCTAGAGCTCTCGCCTTCGCTCTTTTTGCAGCGCCGTTTCTCTTTGTATTGCCGCTCCCTTTTATGTCTCCCCTCGGCATGTGGATGAAATACTATTTGATTATTTGGGCTATATAATTTCTAACTCTCTATGGAAATCGCGCAGGGTTTGGATCTGGCCATTGTAAACACATACTTCAAGAAACTAGAAGAATATCGAATAACATGTCGCAGTGGAAGAGGTGCAAGTCAGATCAATTACCTAATGGTGAGGCTTGAGGATAGGAAGCACGTTCGAGACTGCAAGGTACTACCAGAGGAAGCAGTGGTAAGACAGCATAGAGTTCTGGTCATGGACATTGGACAATGGACATGTTAGTACAGGCTCAGCTCCGGAAGGGGAAAAAGATTAGACAAAAAGAGCGCATAAGAATATGGACGCTGAAGGGAGATAAAGGCCTAAGAGATACCTACAAATTGGGGGTGCAAACACGACTCGCTGGTTCAGAGAAGGTGATATGGAATAGACTGAAGAACGACATGATGGAGGCAACAAAGAAGGTATGCGGCATGACAAGAGGTCTGAAGAGACAGGAACTAGAAGCTCGGTGATCAGGCGGTAGGCAGAGGAGATGCAGCCAGCGGTTAAAACAAGAAGACTACCTTTAAGAAATGGCAGATGGATCGGCTGGATGGGGGGCGGGGGCGGGGGCGGGGGCTGAAAGCGCCATATAAATCACTGGAGTGCAAGGGCCTTAAAATAGACATCAACAAGACAGAAACCATGGTCTGCTCTAAAACGGATGAGATACTAATGGTCAGAGACAGGGCTTGGAACGTATTGAAACAAACCGAAACATTTAAATATCTTGAATCGGTAATGAACACTAAGGGTGGTTCTGACCATGATGTCAAGAACAAGATAAAGCAGCTTGGCATCGCTGAAGGAGAAGAAAAGGAACGAGGACATCAGAAAGAAGCTGAAAGTGGCATGTAGCCTATTACTGACAAAATACAAGAGGCCAAGCTAAGATGGTATGGTCACGTGATGAGAAGAGAGGATGAAAACTGCATGAAAAGAATTATGACAGCACAGGTCTCTGGACCACGCAATAGGGGACGGCAGAAGAAGAGATAGGGAGACATGATACAAGACCTGAAGTCTCTCAGACTGACAGAAACTGATCTCTTCTCTGAAAGGGGATAATTCAACGTGAACTGACCCAGAGAAAAATTAATCCCTACAAATGGGTTTCTAACTCAGTCGTAGGCCAACTGCTAAACAGATAGCCTACTATAGGGCATAATGATGGAAAATAATCATTGAGACTGTTGAACAGAGCTCCAAATGGTTAAAATCAACGGTAATTTCAAGGTACTTTGTCTGAACAACGTTTTGAAACGCATCAAGATTCCCATTTTGATGCATGTTTCTTCCAAATTAAATGTCATGAGTAGACTCCACTGATTAAACGGTAATTTCCAGGTACTTTGTCTGAACAACGTTTTGAAACCACTGATCAAACGGGTTTCATGTTGCTGGCAGTGGCTTCGCCAGAGTCATGAGGTTGGGGCAAGGCAGAGGACCTGAGTGACTTACAGGAGTAACGTACCTTTGCTGGCGATTTGGGGCGAAGCCCCAGAAGCTGAAGGCTTATCCCTTTGTAACTAATATTTTTGTATTAAAAATTCAACAACTCGTAAATTTCCCAGTTTCCCTAGTAGGTGAAGATATAGTAGGCCTAAACCTAACACGTAGTTGTTTCTGTTTTTGTTTTAAATTAAATCAGTGCAATTAACAAGTATTTACTGAACAACTAAGTCAAACTGGATGTTCGTTTTCTTTCAATCGATCCAGCCGCAGCGGGTCCATATGACCTTTTTGGATTGACCTTTTGATACGTGCATTCATCTACTGGAATTGTTTTTTTTCTTGAATTTGTACTGATTACTGTGATCTTATGGTATTTGATGCTCTGTCAATAAATGGCTTACTTACTACTTACTTACTTACTTACTTACAATTGTTACTTGAAATTGTTCAAATTTTAAAGGTTTTCACTTTTCTTATAAGTAATTGTTTTTGGTATGTAATTGCTACACACGGTCCGTGTGTAGCAATTACATACCAAAACAATTATTACTTATAAGAAAAGTGAAAACCTTGGTAATTGCTCAATTAAAAACTTGGCCAGCCGAATCTGCCTCTGGGTGGCTTAGATATGAAACTTTCCCATCGATGATTTATATGATTGGGTTGAGCGCCAAATTATATGACCAGTAATCATGCCATGCTCATAATATATTAACCAATAATAGGCGAGGAGACAAGGCCCGCACTCTCTCGTCTCTGTCTCTGTCTCTGTCTCTGTCTCTGTCTCTGTCTCTGTCTCTGTCTCTGCTCTGTCTCGGTCTCTGTCTCTGTCTCTGTCTCTGTCTCTGTCTCTGTCTCTCTCTCTCTCTCTCTCTCTCTCTCTGTCTCTCTGTCTCTCTGTCTCTCTGTCTCTCTGTCTCTCTGTCTCTCTCTCTCCTCTCTGTCTCTCGCTGTATGTCTCTCTCTCTCTGTGTATCTCTGTCTCTCTGTCTCTGTCTCTATCTCTCTGTCTCTCTGTCTCTCTGACTCTGTCTCTGTATGTCTGCCTGTATGTATGTATGTCTCTCTCTTGTCTCTCCGCCAACTGGACTCAGATCTAAAATTTAAATATCTGGACAACCCCTGTGACACGACACAGCGATCGTGAATAAGCCGGTGCCTTGCAGTTAACTAACAATACGTAGCTATTTAGACATTTGGAGATGATGAACTATAGCGCATTTATGCATTACTATCAACAGTAATAAGCGCCTCTGATTGGTGTGCACTGCGAGAGGCGCTATATAAATTGATAGATACAATACAATACAATACAATACAATGCAATACAACAGTATTTCATTTCAAAGCGACTCCCGCTTAGTCCTACGAAAAAACTACAATTTTAAACTGTAGATTGTATACACAAACATGAACGGTCAACGGAAAACGCATTTTGGATTGGTGCTCGGCGAGGGAATATTTCCGATTGCAAACCATCGTTTGAATGGACATCAAATAACAGAGCCACTTTTCCCATACAATACAGCAACTGGGCTAATGGAGAACCTAACTGTGATCGTCAACTTGAGGAATGTGTATCTATAAGTAAAAAAGCTGACTTTAAGTGGAATGATATGATATGCACGTGGTCTGCATGTACTTTGTGTGAGGTTACGATTGATGTTTGATTTAAGCATATTGTTGAAAATGTTAACCTTTATTATTAACTCATAACCAGATATAAAATAGTGTGTGCTAAGTCAATCTATTATGAATTAGGTTAGGCAATGTAGACCTACTTGTAAAATATTAGTCGATCTAAGTATCTACCCTCCATTCAGTTTTATTTATATTAACTGAAATTGTAACTGAAATAAGATAATAACTGAAAAATATTTGTCAGTTAACTGTAACTGAAACTGAAACTAAAAAATGCTGAATAACTGAAGCTGTAATAGAAACTGAAACACAACAACTTTAAAACTGAAGAATCATAAAGCGTTAACTTGTAAATGAAACATAGACTAAGTTGTTTCCTCACTTGATTATTAAACATCGGGGTTTTCCTTACTAACTTTTTGAATAGTAATCTTACTCTAGTGTACGGTCAGTTTTCGATGTTCATTTTACTTCCGGTTTCTTTTCCTTTCGTTGTGTTGTCGTTGATTAATGTAGGCGCTAAAACGTAAAAGAATCGACGACTACGAGAACAATGTTTGAGCCAAGTAGCGGTCGATAAGTAGATATAGGTGTGTGGGAATATTTTGTTTATGAAGCGGCAGCAGACAAGAGTCGAAGTTGTGTTCGCACTGTTGCTGGCAATGACGCTGTAAAACACGAGTGTGGATCGACAGACCTCTTATCCAACACAAGCATAGGCTATATTGGGTGTGTTTTCTCAGTTTCTGAGGATTTATGCGCATGAAAGCCTATCAGAGCAAGTGTTAATCTGGAACGTTGTGTTTTCCTTAAAGTCAACCGACAATACGTTAAATCGGATTGATTTGCTGCGTAAATATTTCTGGTAACTGTTCGGAATACTGGTGGTCAGTCACCGTTAGTGTGCCACTAGTCGTGTCATCTAAAAATAATAATTGAAACTGTAACTGATATCTCCGCGAACTCTTGACCATCCAGCAAGCCCGCTCTACCCGATCATCCTCCGTTCTCACTCTTTTCGACCCCGGCCACTACTCATCTGAATTTCTCCAACCGAGGTCAGCACCCAATAATTCCGAACCGATCTAAACCAATTCGGCTAAGTCGACTCTTTCATGGTGACTACACAATCATGAAATAATTAATTATTATAGTATTGCACATAGGCTAGATCAGAAATCTTCGAATATTGGCAAAAATCCACCTAATCCATGTAAACCTGGAGACATGTAATTTGTTTTTAAAGTCATACAATAAACTGTGCTGTAATTATTTCGACAAAATCCTGTTTGTAAAATATTGCATTTGCCATAACATTCTCTAACCATTTAAATCTGTTCAAAAAGAATCATGTGCGTATGAATTTATCGAAGAATTATTTGCATGCGATGGTTTACCTTTATTCGTAGCTCATGAATAAGCTGTTGCTTGCCCTGCGTTTAGCTTTACAGAAACGCTATATAAATTTGGAGTTTATGATTACAACATTGCTTAGCCAAATGCTCAAATCACAGGTAGCGTTATGTTGGCCTTATCATTGTGACCACATAATTGTCTGGCAGTAGATAGCACATGCACTTTGCTGGATAGCTTAACGAATGCTAACCATGCTTATTTTTTCGACTGTGCATTATCTAATTTATCTATATTTGTGGGCCTTAATATTCTTCACAGCATACAAGATGTATCTGAAAATGCTTTTCATATTACCTTGAGGTAAAATGAAATTCTTCTATCGTACACATACGTTCTGCTTTAGCTTTAAGTCATAACTGTGCAATCAGCTGTGTATATTACTCTTGACAATATGCCAGAAAATGCGTTTTTTACATTAGGCCTATTTGAAATAAACTGATATTGCTTTGTGTTAAAAAAATGCAACGCTTGTTTTATTGAGCTTTAAATCTGAACATTGTAATATAGTTGTTGTAGTCCTATTCAAGTTTCTCGACAATATGACAATACGATAAATGTACAAAGAATTCGTGTATGCAGCAATTTGAAAGAAAATTGCCGACGTTCCTTATCAGATGCTTATAGGCCTACCGTCTATTTTTCTCTAGCTTAAAAATTAAACTGTGCAGATTCAAGATGCTCTTGACAACATACACATGTATATCTGATGTACATGTATACTAGAAATGTATGTGTTTCATTATTACTTCGGAATAAACTGATGCCTACACCGTTTATTTCTCTTGCGCTACACTTTACAACATGGCTTTTTTTTAATAGACAATCGTATAGGGTAGACGGCGAGTCTGCATAAATTATGTCTGCATATAATAATTATGCTGCAGTAATAAGGATGTTGATGATGATAGCCAGACTTGCAAAGTTAATGAAGACAAACATTTATCTTCTGGGTTACAGTCTCGTTTGTTTTGACACGGGAAGTCTTGGCTTAACCCTCTAAGGGATATGGGACATATATGTCCCATGTCAGAAAAAAGTGCCTGGATTTATTAGATTGAACAAATTGGTTTGTTTAACGATTTTATTTATTTGTTCAGTGTTTGATCAATCTAACTGTGACCTTTAAATGAGTTCCCACACATTCTATGGGCCAGATTTTTTTATTTTAAAATTATTAATTTTTTAAAATAAAATACAAACTTTGTCATTTTTTATTTGTTCTCACAGTGGAATGATACACTACAAAACTTTTAAATAATGTACATCGACTCTTCACAAAATAGGATATTCATTGACAAGAACCATTCCTATCACAGCCTTGCAGATTTTGAAGAAAATCTTCATGGGACATATATGTCCCATTGTCCCTTAGGCATTGTCATAAAATGCATGTAGAAAATGCCTGTACATGAAAGGGCATTGTAAAAACGTACATAGATGCATTCATGCATACTTGCATACATACATAAAAACATATTATACATACATATGTACATGCATGCACACACACATATATATATATAGATGCATGCATACATACATACATGCATGCATAGACATACATAAGAATTCACACTTAGACAAATATACACACACATTCACACATACATAGATACATATATATGTACTTACATATAATATGCATCCACATGTACATATATACATACATACATATATACATAATTTATGTACATGCATACATACATATATGCATACATACACACATACATACGTCCATACATATATACATACAGACATACATACACCCATACATACACAAATACATGTATGCATGTATACGTACATCCATCCATTCATACATAGATGCATACATACATACATGCATAAATACATACATACATGCATGCATACATACATATATACGTACATACATACAAATATGCCGAAGGCCTGCAAGCATACAAGAGGAGACATTCAGTCCCTCCAAACAACGGAGAAGCAGATGAACTTTTTCATGTGGATGGACACAAAGGCTTTCCATCTCGTATCCAATTGTGAACCATCCATAGGTACAGAACCTATAGATAGACGTCAGAAGGTTCCACTGTGAAGGTTGTTATCAACGTTCCATCGTGGGTGAAACAATACAACAATTAATTATGTGGGAGGAGTCGATCTGGAAGACCAGCTCAACTTGTATTATGTAATATAGAATTTGATGCCGATATATTATCTGAGAGTGATGTTTGATAGCCTGGATAAAGCAGTTGTGAATGGCTACTTGAATTACAAGTCTCACAACAGACACCAATATAACACATTTAGAGTTCAGACAGCAGGTGGTTCGTGGTCTCTTGGGTACTTATACTTCCAGAAGGAATGCTTTTCCGACTGAAGCCATCAAGAGAAAGGCATCTCCAGTGTTGATACATAATCATTTGCATCACATCTTGCCCGGCAGGAAGAGATACAAGCTTAGTCACAAGAGGGGCAAAGATAACCGGTCAAGACTTCAGTGTGCCACTTGTAGTGTTGCTGTATGTTTGCAAAGTGACCGTAACTATTTCACCAAGTTCCACAATAACTATCTATCTATCATATCTGTTCAATTAAATTCGTTGCTACATGGTACATAATCATATTATGACATTTAATCATCATTGTCCAACATAGCACAAAAATGTACTTTTATTGCCTAACGGACAATGGGACATATCTGTCCCATAAAATAAAAGTGACCATAATGAAAATGTGTACTACTAAGCATAAAATAAACTACATTATGTTGACAGGGGAACCCTAGCCAATCTATTTGTGTTAGTTTTGAAAATTTTGCAGACCAAAAAAAATCTTGTCCCTTAGAGGGTTAAATAACTACACAATTATGGTCAAATTGATTGGTTATCTTTCTCTTCACGCACATAATTATCAACAACAGTTACGCGAAAGGTTTTAAATTAAGTCTATTTTCCAGGCACCATCTGTCAGATATCCAAATACTCATGCAGAAGCGGATGCTGATAAGGGTGTAACCATAACGCATGCGAACACTGATGCGCAGCAATAAAACAATGATTTGTAGATTAGGCCCTACTCTGGTTTAAATAAACCCTGTTTTGTTAAAGTTTTATGGACGACCTATATATCCATTAGCATTAGTTAATATTGTTCTTATTCAAAAATAAAGGTTCCATTTCCCACGGTGGAACTTAAATTAGGGCTTATTTAGTTTTGTCGCCATTTAAATCATCAATGAACGCATACCAAGGTATCGGAATGGAGCAAGCGCATCGCAGGACTTCTATGCTTGTGAAGCTGTGCGCAGGATATCCTTCCTCATCCTAAAGGAAGAATTTCGGATAAGTGTAAATGCTGCTGTCAAGGTTCAGTAGTCGGACGTGTGTGGTATAATACAGATATAATGTTAGGAAATGTTAGCTCGATCCAGGTGCTATTATTGTCCTCACTTGGTGCGAAAGCTATGTCTAACATTGATGCGTCTTGCAATTGTTGGATTTGGAATCGTTTATTTCATTCACGTTGAACGTAGAATTGACGATATGGCTAAGCAGCTTTACAGAGAGTAGCATGGTCTTTTTTATCATTAATTTGATTGATATATGGTATTTTCTCGCATCGACTTTCTCCAAAACAACGTGCAGCATTGCGCTAATTCAAGGTAAGTACCCAATTATACCGACCAGACCCCAACTGGAAATCCGAAGTTGGCTGAAGTCGACTCCAAAATCACGATACAATGATCATATTAATGCATACAGATTTGAACACTCTTGGTATGGAACTAATTCATACTTATCCAGAGACATGTTTTTGCTTCCGATTCATGTGATGAACAGTGCTTTTGCCATTTCTACTCAAACCTGATGCATTTTTATCACCGGAACGAGTCAATTAATTCGTTTGTTTTTAAAAAGACTTATATGCGGATGTTAGTTATTATATTGTAGATATTTATATTGGTTGCAAATGAACCTGAGCGTTTTTGTAAGCAAAGCCTAACTTACACGGGGAATTTCATGGCTAAGGTCTTCAATATTACTGCTATACCATAGTGCAAAGGACTCAATATAATCATAATTATCATAAAGATTTTGTGTTTTAGCGTTAAAGCTTGTATACCAATTATAACAGTAAGCGAATGGTCAGAGAATTGTCCATTTAGTTGGGAAATAATATAATAACTGGATGTAGCTAAGTTGCCTAAATGCAGCCAGAACCATAGAACGAGAATTCGTGACTTCAGGTTTTAATATTCGTAAATATTCGTGAATATTAGGACATTTTTAATATTCGTAAATATTCGTAAATATTCGTTGATGACGTTACTGTTTCCGCTTTTTTACGAACCAATTTAAGAATAGTAATTTAAGAATATGTGCAGTGGTTTTGCGGCGCTGTACTTAGAGCCTCCCTACTCTTGAAGAACTCTGTAAAAAGCCGACCATGACTCTCTCTGTCTGTCTCTCTCTATCTGTCTGTCTGTCTGTCTCTCTCTCTGATCTCTCCTCTCTGTCGGTCTGTCTCTGTCTGTCTCTCTACGATTTCTCTCCCTCTCGGACAGAGAGGGAAAGAAATCGTACGATCTCTCTCCTCTCTCTGTCGGTCTGTCTATCACTGTCTCTACTATCTCTCTCCCTCTCTGTCGGTCTGTCTCTGTCTGTCTCTCTACGATTCTCCCTCTCGGACAGAGAGGGAAAGAAATCGTACGATCTCTCTCCCTTTCTGTCGGTCTGTCTCTCTACGATTGCTCTCCCTCTCTATCCGTCTGTCTCGATCTGTTTCTCTCTCAGCGGTGAAACCCATACGCTCGGTAATTCTATATCATTTAAGCTATGTTTGGATGACTGATGTTCCGAAGTTCCATTGATGCGTTTAATTTGATTAATTATACGCCAGGTTAGGCTGAGGGCTAGATCCTCCCACTCAGTTTAGGAATCTTGGGCGGAGGGAATTAGAGAGATCTGGGTCATACAATCTTTGTTTGTGTAATACACGGTACTGGCATCGTTCGTTTGGGCGCCAACAATTTGAATTCCGTATGAGACTTCAAACAATAGACTAAGTGAATACTGATATAAGATGAGTAACTGTAACAAGTAACTGTTCTTGTTCTAGCTCTAATACCTAGTTTGTGCACTGAATTTTTTACTAGGACCTACTAATTTCCGGATTTTGAAGAATTAAAAAAAGAAAAAATTTAATATTCGTTGGCCAGTTTAATATTCGTCAATATTCGTAAATTTCTAAAAATCTTAATATTCGTAATATGCGCATACTCGTTCTATGGCCAGAACGATGCCCCATAGTTGTATAATGTATAATTATGCAGCAGAGCCCGGAAAGCGCCTGGGCATTTTATGAACACACTGTTTGGGTAGTAGGCCTACAGAGTGCCTATAACTATGCGACATACCCATTTAGTGTCACTGAGCCATTTAAGTTTCATCACCACATTGAACAGTTTGCCGTGGGAACTGGGAGATGGCTCGATACTGAGCTTGGTGAATTTAAGATCCTGATGGGGCCACAACTGAGGATCGGTGACAAGCCGTATGATACAGAAGTAATAAGTAAATCAAGAGAGTAGTTATATTTATGATTAGGAAGGAAAACAATTTGTATCAGATTGAATGCACTAAGATAGGAAAGAATCTGGGATGCAATTGGATCGGAAAGGTTGTCGACGTGATTTCTGAAATCACCAGTGAAAATAATTTTTGTGGCGTGCGGTGACAACAACAGACAAAAAGGAGTATTCCTCCAGAGAAACACTTAGTATTGAGGATTAAGAGGATGATGAGGTCGGTCGGAAGATGTTGTTAATAGTCTATGTGTAGGTAGTTTGATGGTGAGAGACTGTGATTCAAAGGTTTGACAAGAGGAACTGGTGGAAAAGTGAACAGAAGTTGTTTCGTGAATCAGTAGGCCTCTTCTGAGATTAGAGGACGATCGTTTAAATGAAGATTTTGGTCTGCCAGGGTACACGAATAATGCTAGTATAGCTGAAGGAGTGCCTTGGCAACATCATAGATCAAGTGGCTTATTATGCCTCTGTGGTCAAATACCCCCTCTAAAGTTTTCCAACTGTTAAAGAATACAGACTTGAAGTTTACGTGCAATATGTATTATATTAAATATACATAATAAATAGGCTTATTTTATACAAAATTTGAGCAATTCTTATAAATCCTGGATCAAATTATAAATAAATTTTCGCTTTCATCATTCCCAGGCCATTGGCGATCAATATTTGCTTCCATCAGTTCAGACGATCCCATAATAATTATGTCATGTTTGAGTACGGTAATACTTCTGCAAACAGGCGTCTGAAGTAGCTACATATTTTTTGCCTTTAGACTGACCGCGTGTTTCGCTTTATGTGATGGTTCTGCTTTATGATACCCGTACCCTCAACGCGTTCTCGTGCAAGACTTGTCTTGTTAAAGCGCCATATAAATGTCTAATTGTATTGTATTGTTGGGGAAATATATTACGGCTGGCAAACAAGTATTTGTTTGATAAGTGATTAGTGTGTTTCTAAGCACATGACTTTCATTGGACATTTTATAGTGCATAAAAGGCTTGACTGCAGTCTGCAGCATTATTTGGGCTTGCAGTGCATTTTTCCGGCAACGTTCTGCATTATTGCGTTCTAGCTTTAAAAAACTTTTTAACGCCGTGACCGTGAGAATGGTAAAGTTTTGTTGCCCTGTTTTGCTATTGATTGTAATAAATTTTGGCAGCATTTTTGTAATGGGACAGAGTACCGTTGGCGCAGCAACAATGATGAACAAGACATAATTACTGACATATATGTGTTTCTTAATGACTTCCATAAGTTTTATAGTGATGCATCGGTTGCTAAAGTTCAAATCGCACGTCTGGAGAATCTGGTCGCATTTATGAACTACTCAGTTGAGGAAATCAAAAGACAAGTGCAAATTGAGGTCATGCAAATGAAGAATGAATTGCAAGTGCTACGTCAGAAAGTGACCAGGTAAATTAATTCTTGTTAGGTCTCATGATAATTAATTTATTACTTAGAACTTAGTCCTTTCCATGCAGGTGTGCACATCGGGCAACTCATTATAGCTGAACTGCTTGGACGCAATTAGGGAAGAAACTACAAAAAAACTCATCTCTGGTGTGGATTTGAACCCCGACTTCTTGGTTGATGAAAATAATTCTTTACATAAATAGACGTTGGACTGATGATACTTTTTTAATTTCTATAGATCCTAGTACGAATCTTTCGGGAGCAAAACTTCCAGGGGCTTAATATTGGGAGCGATTCTTTCGGGGCGAATCTTCCGGGGCGAATTGTCCGTATCCTGTTTCGCACAATATAAATAAAAGTAATGCGGAGGTCAAGTAACGTCGGCTAAGCCACGCTTTATTGGGCGTTCTGCACCATAATGGCTGCTGTTCGTTTCATTTCCCTTGAAGTGTGTTGCCATTGCTGCTGTCCGCGTATACGAATCGCGGCAACTCGAATCGTTTGTTTATACGTAAAGTACAATCATGTGATGAGTGGATACAACGCATGCAATTCAAATTATGAGTTCGTGCAAGTTAATATATTTATATCTACAAAGAAGAGAACGTTATGTAATCGTAATCGTGAACTCCACAAATTTCTCAAGGGCTACTCTAAAGCTAAGCGTAGGGCACTAGCTTATTCACGAGCGCTGTGTTGTTTCAGAGAAATTTCCAGGGATCGATGTCCAGTAGAGAGGCCATCTAGGCCTTGTACCTAATTATAGACCTCTGTCAGTCGGTTTCTGGAGCCCGGGGTAGACCCTCCTTTCACTTTGCCGAGAGGGGGCTCTGGTAATCCCGTTTGCCCGCAGAGCAGCTATGCAAAACCGCGCATTCTCTGTAGTAGGCCCTAGGGTTTGGAATAGCCTCCCTAGATTACGTTCTGATACCTTTTATGGCCATTTGAAAACGTACGTTTTTGCTGGGCTGGAGCTTGGAGCGTATCTGAGTAGTTACTCTGAAGGGGCGCTATATAAATATTTGATTGAATGAATGAATCCGAGTCCGGTTGCCAGATGGAACAGAGAGAGTAGGCAGAGCACCTGCTAAGACGGGTTTATTTTAAGGCCGAGAAAGCTTAGAAGGCAGAGTATCGGATGGATTAAAGTGGAAATTCTTGAAAAGGTGAGAATTAAGTTTGGTGTGAAAAACCTGATGGGTGATAACTATGTAGAGGAACCTGAAGCATATAACGGTGCGTGAGTGGTGGTATTGGTGGAGGAACTGAGAATAGGCGAAATTCTAAAGGAAGTTCGTTTCAGAGTTTAGGTGCCATGGATCAGTTGGAGAACTTGCGACGAGTAGTTACTATAGGGGGGCGGTGGTGTAGGGGTATGTTCGATGCCTTGCAGCCGGAGGGTTGCGGGTTCGAATCCACCTCAAGCCGCCACGTAGGGACCCTGGGCAAGTCTTTCACTCGCAATTGCTCATGCACTTCGGCGTGAAACTCCGATTCAGTGTCCGCGCTGTAGTCGGGAGCGCCTCTGAGTAGAAATCTTGAAGGGGCGCTATAACAAGTGCTCATACATACATACATAGGTGACTGGGAACAGGAGGGCGGTGAATGAGCCCTGAAGGACGGGGAAGAGTAGTGAATAGGAACCGGTTAGAGTAGTGACTGGACGACGGTAGAGAGTGGTGACTGGGTTACGGAAGAAAGAAAACCATCTTAAGACTCGTGGAATGCAAAACCAATGCCGTTGAGGAGTGGATACGATAAAATAGATTTACTACGGCAAACATTGAATGGTGATGTAATTAGTCAAAAGGAGGAATCTCTTGACGAGATCATTGAGATGGCAAGACGACCAAAGAAAAACAAGTAGGAAATTAAGTAGGTATATTCTTTACCATATTATGGAAACAGATAAGGAGTTTCTTGGGTGCAGTAAATTATTACAGGAAGCTTATATCCGAGTTGACGAGACCGTTGACTATGTTAACGAAGAAGAGTGCAAAGATGGTGGTTGAATGGACACCAGAATTGCAGAAGTCACTTTGAAGATTTCAATAGTGTTCTAGCACAAGCACCTATACTCAAGTTTCCATATTTGATTATGAAATTTGTGTTTGTAGTGCGAACGGATGTGGCATATGCGAGTAGAAAGCTAAACGAGAGAGAGAGAGAGAGAGAGAGAGAGACAGAGACAGAGACAGAGACAGAGACAGAGACAGAGACAGAGACAGAGACAGAGACAGAGACAGAGACAGAGACAGAGACAGAGACAGAGACAGAGACAGAGACAGAGACAGAGACAGAGACAGAGACAGAGACAGAGACAGAGACAGAGACAGAGACAGAGACAGAGACAGAGACAGAGACAGAGAGAGAGAAGAGAGACAGAGACAGAGAGAAGAGAGACAGAGAGACAGACAGACAGAGAAACAGAGACTGTCTGTCTCTGTACAGGACAGAGAGAGACAGACAGAGAGGAGACAGAGACAGAGACAGGGACAGAGGAGAGAGAGAGAGAGAGAGAGAGAGAGAGAGAGAGAGAGAGAGAGAGAGAGAGAGAGAGTGCTAGCGATGGTCTGGGAATCCAAAAGTTCAACAGATAATTGTATCGTACTGAATTTCTGATGAAGGCTGGCCACTCTGGGTTGCAGTCTTTGAACAGAGGAAACGTAAGGAATGCCAGGGTGATGAGGAGGTACTTGGCACTCTAATATTATAGCTTTCGGGTGAGACAAACAAGTGTCATGAGATGCAGTGGCTGACTACTTAAGTCGTAAACTAGATTAGATGACAGAATTAGTACATAATGTTCAAAAAGTGTTTAGTGAGTAAGTAAATACGAGAGACTATTGGTGAAATAGAGCCACACACATAAACACACACGCGCACACGCACACATAATATATAGAACATGCAAAATATGCTGCTGTAGGCCTAAGTGATTTAGCTCAGATGAAGACTTTTCTGATATTTGCTTGACCTACAATCCTACATGTATATTATCAGGTCTCATTCACTTTAAAAAACTGCAACTTATCAGTTCTAGTAAGTAGAATTCAGAGAGATACGATATAGATAGGCTACAGTTAGCTGTCTATTTAGGCCCTACAGTCCAGTAGCCTAATATTACTTCCCACTTATTGGGCGATTTTTCATAGGTGGATTTCTGCTACAGAAAGTGGTGCAAGAAAACTAGTTGAAATTTTGGAAGAACAAACCAAGTATTATTTCAACACAATTCAGCAATCATCCTACATTATTTGTCATGGGTTGAAATGCAAGTCCGTGTCATATACACAATTATTAGCTATTAATTTTACGACGCTTATGTACTACCTTTCTTTTCAAAGGAAAAGAAAGTGAAAGCTCATGTAGGCCTACAATTGGTTCATAAATTTACAGAAGGCGCTTGACTTCATGAGACACGATGTAATACGGGCGGTGCAAAAAAATGATTTGGAGTAGGGAGGAGGCTGATGCAAATGATCGAAAATGTTTGAAAAAATGCGAAGTCCACGGTCTGAGTAGGCAAAGAGCTGGGTGAGTGGTTCAGCATCTCAAGAGGCACAGAACAGAGGGACCAATGGAAGATATATCTCGCCAGCAATATTCATTTCATTATCTGGAAAGAGTGGTTGTCAAAATCCAAGGCATTGGAACAGGAATTGCGGTACATGGTAACAGAATCAACAACCTTAGGTTTTGCGGATGACATAGACCTGATCGAAAGACAGATTAAACCATTGACGAACATGTGGAAATTCTCCGCGGAGAAAGCTGAAATAAAACCAAATCACTGATATTTCGGATGAAAGAGAACGTGATCACAGTGGAAATGGATGGTTAGGATATTGAGCATGCGGATAATTAGTCTATCTACCTTTTAACTTTGTTTAATGTTTACCTACACCAAAGTGTGATTAGCTATTAGCAAATGTGTAATGTTTAACTGAATGTTGCACATGATCGAAACGAGTAGAGAAAGACAATGAGACATGCGCTCGATACCAGCGGGTAATGAACCTATTAGCAGAGCAAAGTGCGTAGGGCATATGTGTGCAACACTAAGCTAACGATAAGTTGCTACATTCTTGTGAATGAAGCTGACATTGAAAAGCTTAAGTAAATATTGTTACTAATATAAGTTATATATTCGTTCTGATATTTAATAGGTCCTAAGGGAAAAGAAATAAAACTTTTAGCATTTACCATTTTAATCATTTTTACCATATTTTACCAGTTTTACCGCGGTTAAATATAATGTGGATTCTTTACCGGTAAAAAATCATTTCACATCACTAACTTAAAAGTTAAGCTCAGGGCATCATATTACACAGACGCTGCACGTGTCAGATGGGTTTAATTTGAGGTAATATAGTTAGAGTAATTTGAACTTATTTCGGCGAAAGATTTTTGAAAGTGTAGCGGCGATGCTTTGTCTCTGATTCTATTTCAGTCGCAACTGTCCAACAGGTTTCAACTATAGCTTCGCTGGATTTCCTAAATGCTACGCCGTTCTCAATGACAGAGTAGACTGGAACACGGCTCAGCAAAAGTGCCTGCAATTGCATAACAACGCACAACTGGCCATTATCACCAACAGTGGAGAAGTACAGATTGCTTCTGAGATACTCCGAGATCATGGTACAGTATCCTTATTTATTTATTTATTTATTTATTTATTTGTAAACTGTTTACTTAATGTTATTCTCAGCTTATCGCGTCACGTTAAAATTCACTTAAATCTTCAAAAACCCTCGATGGTGGTATTGTGTTTATGGTTGGTGAATCGACCGTTGTCCTTGACTTTTGTCGTTACAACTTTCGCTACATCAACGACTCCGTTCAATCACACAAAGGTTCGCTTCAGGTCGATCTGCAACTTGAGACCACGTTGTTTTAGACATTTGCATCCTTCGTCTTATGTGCGACTCAAACACGATGTATTAGCAGAATTTCATCGCATTGTTATAAGCTGATAGCACAAATTTTCCATAAATAGGCTTTATGACGTTTGGCGGTGTAATGGGTTAAAATGTGGTCACAATCGGAAATTGACTTACAAAGTTACAACGGGTCAAAGAAACGTTGACAGATAAATTTTTTTATTGGTTTACCATAATGTTACTAAGTATCACTGACCTTACGAAATTTTATGCCTTAGTTTGACGAAATTCTCATTCTCTGTCTCTGCCCTTCTCTATCTCTATCTCTCTGTCTAATTGTATATCTGTCTCTGTCTGTATGTCTGCCTGTCTGTCTGTCTCCCTCTCCCTTTCTCTAGTCTCTGTGGTACAAGGACTCGAATCTCAGGACAACTTTTTTTAACACGACGCAGAAATTTGGAGATTACAAAGTATGGAGCTTTAAAACATTAAACATAAAATTTATCTAGCGCGTTTCTATACATATATACAGAATATGATTCCATTTCAAAGCAATTTCCATATATACCTAACCAAACACCACAATTTCAGCATGTAATTGATAGGCCTGTGATTTTTAGATTGTCCGCATCAAAATGGACGTCATACGATAAATGAATATTGGATTGGTGCTCGACGAGGGAATATTTCCGATTGCAGTTCACCGATTGAATGGACCTTAAACAACGGAGCGACTTTTCCATTAGAATACACCAACTGGACTCCTGGAGAACCTAACTGTTGGGTGTATGGAGAAGCATGTGCATCCATAGATAAAACACGTGACTCTAAATGGAATGATTTGATATGCACTTGGTATGCATGTCCTTTGTGTGAGGTTACGATTCATGCTTGATTTAAGAAAATTGACACTTCTTTTGAGGTTTATTTCGAACTCGTAACCAGAACAATTTTGTGCTAAGTTAATTAATCAATTAAACATTGTTAAGAGAATTTATTTGCATAATTTGAACTAGACCTAGCAGTAACTCATATTAGTTAACCTGACTGACATTACTTTACTCTAAACATTCATTTATTCAATCATTCAGTCATAGCATTTATATAACGCCCCTTCAGGAACCTACGCAGAAGCAAGCCACGACTAAAGAAAAAAGACTTGAGGGACTTGTCGAACCCTGTCGGATGCCTGACGAGATCGACTGGAAGTCGGTTATTCGAAATTAGATTACATCAACGGACTTTTTGAAAACATAACCAACGTTTGACTTATACATGTAGAGACGAAGGGGTTAAAGGTAGACTGATAATCTTTTGCAAAAGTCCATTATCGACGACCTATGTATCTATTTCAATAAGTAAATATTACTGTTATTTAGTAAGTAAAGGTCTCACCTCACTTGGTGGGACTTAGGTGAGGGGTTTATTTCCATTTGTAGGCTTTGGAGTCATTATGGACGCATCCCAGACACCGGAATGGAGCAAGCGCATTGCAGGACTTCTCGCATGCTTTCCAGCTTATATCAGTATGAAATTATATTGCTTGGTGACAGAGGCACATGTTTGCAAACAACACATGTATGCCCGGGGTTGTTGCATGGAGTTGAACCCGATCTCAGTTGGAGTTTCCAAGTCGACGCAAGTCCACTCCCAAATCACAAAATAATGATTGAAATAGTGAATATGGGTTTGAAACCGTCAAATGTAGGACATAGGACTTGTCCGTGCTGCCTAGAGACCTGTTTTTTGTTTTTAAGGCATGTGATTAACAGTGCTTTTATCATTTCGACTAAATCCTGTTTAAAAAATATTGCATTTTATTTGACAGGCACTAGCCAATTTATTTGTTTGTTTTCAAAAGACTTATATTCGGAACTATTTTTAAAGACATAAAAGAAGCAATGGAATATCTTTATTTGTAGACAAAATGTTAACTTTATAGGCAGTCTTGTGTAGGCCTTATGCTTGCGAAGACATGGAATATATATTATATATATAATATGCATATATAGGCCTATATTCATATATATATATATACAGATCTTAAATTGAAGCTACACGTCTGTCCTTCCAAGGTTGTAAGCTATCCGTGTTCCGCTTCATGTTATAGGCCTGCTTTCATATGCTAATTGTTAATTAAGATGAAATACGGTTGGCAGGTAAGCATATGGTTGATAGTAATTAATGAGTTTCATCGAGGACTGTCATTGGACATTTTGGTGTATACATAAATACTCTTTCCACAGTAGAGTTCGTTTTCTCAACGTAGGTGTCTGCAACTGTGTCTTCACCTTTCAGTACGCTTCAATACCATAACTCTTAGAATGGCGAAGTCTTTTTGTTCTGTTTTGCTATTGCTTGTAATATATTTCGGCAACATTTTATAATGAACAGAGAACCGTTGGAGGCTGCAGTAGTAATGAACAAGACATAGCCAATGGCCTATCATGGATTTTTAATGACCTGCACAAGTCTTACAGCGATGCTTTGACCAAACAGATTCAATCAGTATTTCAGAATCTTTAAGTTCAAATCCCACGTCTGGAGAATAGCGTCAGATTATGAGCGACTCAACTGAGGAAGGGAGCGATAGAAAAAGGGAATGGGAAAAGGGGAGATGGACGGGAAAAGGAGGGAAGTGGAAGTGGAGGGAGGATGGGAAGTGAGGGGAAAGGGGCGGAGATTTTAAGTGGCCAGCCGGAGTTCGTTAAACTTTAAAGTCTTAGGATGAGCAAACATCTAGGATCATCAATACCCGACCAACTGATGTTCAACATCTATGAGTTACTTAAAATAGGGTATATTACGTTTTCTTTTACGTACATACAACATAAGCTCATACATAGGCGAATGGTGCCTGAGCCCGGTCCTTGTCCACCGTTTTAGATTTAGGTGAAGTAAGAGGATATAGAATGGAAATAGTGTGTGTACTCTTAAAGAAACACTGGACCACTTAATCATTTCACCAGTTCCATCTCCTGGTACTTTATGTAGATGATTTCTATAAACATCACCAATGATAGGGTTACGAAATCGCAGATCCAGATGGTTAGTTTGAATATATTATGTTGTATGGCCTAACGAGGACAATGATGATGATGACGATGATGATGATGATGGTGGCGATGATGATGATTATGACGATGATGATGAAGTTGACGATAATAGTCCGACTTGAAAATTTAATGGAGACAAAAGTCGTTATTCTTTTGAATATCAGCCTAGTTAATTTTACCAGAGTGCTGCACAATTTTACGCTGTAGCAGGAAGTAATGGCTATTATTAATAATTAAATAAAAATGATCACTTTGATTGTCACGCGCTTAATTAATCAGTCTCAGTAACGTGATACGTCTTAAAACATCTATATTTTCCAGGCCATATCTCTTTCAAACACTGCTACAGTAGCGGATGTGATCATACTGAACACTGAGGCGCATATGAAAAATGATTATACAGATTAGCCCACACGTCACATCTCATAAGTCTCGTTCAAATATTCTCTGCTTTCGACGAATTGTGTAGGTCAAGGGATGAAAGACAACATGGTCTTTCCAGCAAATGTCTGCTTCGGTTCCGTGCATTTCTGTGATTTTAGACGATCGTTGACAAAGGTGAACGGTGATTATGTCCCACGGGTCTGAATAATTCATTCTATGCGTGGCAACTGGAACCTCGATATATACACACACTGTTGAATCTGGTGTTGTATGCCAATGATTTCCAGACTTTGCTGCTGCAATATCAAGTAGCAATGTTAAAGTAGGCCTATGTTCCGTCCAAATTTGCTATTTGACACATGTCACTTGGAGCGGCTTACAAGTTACAATTAAGACTTAACTAATAATTAACAGGTATACATAAGTACACGTTGATTGCACATTCCTGCTTATTCTCAAAAGCACGCATAGATCTATCGACAATACCACAACGAGAAAAAAGTTAACTCCTCCATCAAAAAACTAAGAGGTCACGAGACTTTTTTCAAATGTAAGAGTACAGGAGGAAGCCAGAGCCGAATGATTTCTAACACAGATGAGGTCTTTTCTGTATCCGATTGAAGTTCGTTGCCCTGACTCCTCTTGTGTTTGGCGCTGACAAATTGCGGAGGTTTACACTGCATGACATGCATGCACATTGTACATGTCTGTGTCCTCCTCAAATGTCTTTCTCTTATTTTTGTATGTTAGTAATTTAAGTTCACCTGCACGCGTATAATGCTCGAATTGCTGAAGAAACAGACAGCCTTGACGATATAATAGATCACGTGGCGTACTCGGCCTTTGTTTCTACCTTCACCTCTGAAATTTCCTAGATATTAAACCTGCATTTAAAAGTGCAGCCCTGTATATATTGGCCAACCTGTAAAATGTTTCTCTTTGCTATTCTGATAAAAAATGCAAAGTTACAGCAAGATTGAAGATCATTTAGACGTGGCTCAAAGCCTTTTCAAATTTCGTATACCCCCATGCAATAGCCTGTGTGGAATTTTTGCCAACATATCGGTTTTCATTGCATAACTTTCAAACGGGAAGAGATATTTAAAATTCCTTTGTGAGTTTCCTGGAATTGTTTGCTAACAACATATGTTTTGTCTCATAAGGTTACTCTTGCATGACGCCATGTGACATGACGTCAAACGTTGACGTCACATATGACATTGCGTTGGATCAATGGTTCCTCTTAACGTGTTGTTCTTAAAAGGTTTATTTTTAGGTATCAAGTTATGGTTTTTGGGAAGAAGGATTTGCATAAAATATTCTTGAAACCCCTTAGCAGTTTCTTCTTTCAGAACATGTGACATAAAGTCACTCAACTTTTGAAGTAACCGCTCCTATCTCCAAAGCCAGAAGTCTTGGAAAGGTGATCTCGATGTCTGCAGACTATGGTTATCGACTAGGCCTACAAGGAATTTGATAATAATATTATATTTCACAGAACACGTGACCTCACTCACCGTGACGTTCCCAGTGAACTTATATATATATCCATAGCCACCCACAAGTCTTAGAAAGGTGATCTTGGTGTCAACTGTAAGATTTTTGGCTACAAGAAATCCTGAAGACAACGTATGCCTACCACTCTGCGGTAATTACATTCCATGATCTATAATATCAAGTAACACGTTGATTGGTTTGTAACAGTTCATATGACCTTGGAGGCTTGGAAAGTCGTAGACAGTTTCCTGTAACAATTTTCTGTGAATCACAACGTACAATAACAAATATCATGATTAGGAAAGTGCCTTGAAGCCTTCACTGAAGATAAACTACAATCACAATTCTATTGCTTGCAATTCCCGAGAAACGAAGGGCAACCACGCCGGGTCGTCAAGTGACCTTGAAGTTCAGATTTAGTGTAATGTAATTAGTAACTTATATAGCGCCGTTCACAGCAGTGACTATTCAGTAGTGCTCCCAGTGCGAGTACCCCGAGAGAAGAAATAGGTTTTGAAGAAAGAGAGAAGTAGGAATAGATCTAGAAGGAATGGAAAAGCGTAAAGAGGAGGGGAGGGAATTCCACAGCGCAGGCCCAATGGTGAGAAATGACCTAGCTTGCGACAAATTGGTCCTAGTTCGCGGGACAAAGATATCATGCTGGTACAAAGAGAGGAAAGGTTGGAGAGAAGCTGCAGAATGAGGAAAGCGATCGTAAACTATAATGTTCAGTGTACACTTTTTGGCGGCCCTTAAAATCATAAAAATTATTAGAAATCAAGAAAACTATTCTAGCACTTGTAGTTTCGGAGAACCAATGGACCCTGAACTACAGTCATGCACTGACCATATGATGTTCATTATGACTCTGTTGAGTGTTCTTCTTTGGAATCCAAGACTCTGAAAAACATCATATAGGCGCTACGCCAGGATTTTATTTGCATAACTTGTAGTTCCAGTGAGGCCAAAGGTTAACCATAACAGGTCAAGTGACCTTGAACTAAAAATTCACGAGATAATGAAACGATGGTCATACCAGGTTGTTTATAACTCTATTTTATTTCCTTGAGCCCAGTGGGCTTATCTTGTACTGACACCTTCTTTTTAGCCTTCACCGATAACGAAATATTATGACAATTATAGATGTCAAATGACCTTGAAAATGAAGGGTCTTCCGATTGTCCTACAATGTTAGAAATGGCATATTTGACTTCTCCCTGGAAAATCCTGTCATAGACACAAAAATCACATCTCGATTGCTTTTAGTTCCTGAGATACTCTGGGATAAAATTTCTCAATGGTAAATCAATGTGTATGATTCAGCTATACAATGCTTAACTTAGAGTCGCTTTAGCCACGCCTAAATGTTAATCTAATTGGCTGTAACTTCGTACAATATAATAACTAGTCCTAGAGAAACTTCCTAGAGGTTGGCCATCAAGATATATAAACTTTGAAAAGTTTCTGTCTTTTTGGGACACCCTAGTATAATATATAATATATATTATATAACAACAATGTAAATATGAATATCTATATAAGTGATTATTTCTAATCGAAATGCGGATACCGTAGTTATATATTCCCAAGACAATTTGCAGTTAATTTAAAAGCAACCTCGTATGCACGGCGTGCAACGTCGTGCATGAGTCATGCCTAATGATATTATATATTTTATATATATATATATATATATATATATATATATATATATATATATATATATATATATATATATATACTACTGTGTCCCGATGAAAAAAGTGGACCCCTAGAAAAAGTGTTATAACTCGGTCAAAATTTTTAACATTTGCCTGAAATTTTAAATACAACAACAGCAGCCATATGACCACCAAATCCTAACGCCGTTTAGAAATATTGGCGAATTTGTCACTTTTATGAACGTTTGAGATGCAGCACTGAAAAAAGGAGTTTCCAGCATGTAAGAGCCACAAGAAAGTGAAGTTCAGCTACATCTGGTGTTCAAAATGTTCTCCTTGTTCACAGCCACACGAGACGTGGACGCCATTAGTTTGATTGCCCGGTCGATGATCACGTGGTCAAACAACTGCAACTCTTGAGGAGACGTTCAGCAGGCACCTGTTTCTTGCACGTTCCAGCCGCCGCATAAACGCGATCCCGCATTCGTGACGTCGATCAACCTGATCTCGTCTGATTGAAGAGTAGCAGTTGTTTAACCATGGCCGTGATCATCGATCGGGCCATCAAACAGTGGCGTCCACGTCTACGGTCGTGTGTCCGTGAACAACGAGGACATTTTGAACACCAGATGTAGCTGAACTTCACCTTCTTGTGGGTCTTGTATGTTGGAAACTTCTTTTTTAAGTGCTGCATCTCAAACGTTAATAAAAGTGACAAATTCACCAACATTTCCAAACACGTTAGCTTTGGTGGTGATATGGCTACTGTTGCTGTTTGTTATAAATTTTAAAAGATTTGACCGAGTTATGACACTTTTTCTAGGGGTCCACTTTTCATCGGGACACAGTGTATATATAAAATTCATAGGCATATATATACAATATATATAATATACATAATATATGTATGATATATATATTATATTTATCTGATATATTTATACATGATTGTAATTGTAATTTGTAATTGTAATTATAACCGAACATTTATATAGCGCCTCTCAGAAATCAGCAGCGCTCTCGATTTGCGTCAGTGCCTGCGTCAACGAACAGGATAGTCTTAAGGCGTCTCTTGAATTGGGAAGGTGAGAGGGCTAGTAACTCAAGGCGAAGAGACTGGGGAAGAGAGTTCCAAGGTGATGGGCCAACACGGGCAAAGTATCATTTATTATATATAAATGATATATATATCACATATGATATTTATATCATAATTATCTGGAGTGAATTTGAACCCTAGGCATGCTAACTAACACACAATAGTGCATCTCTATTTTTATATTAACGTTTAAACATTTAAAACCCACCACAATTCTCAACTTATTTAATAAGTTAAGAATTGTGGTGGATCGAGGACAAAAAAATGCATGCCATTCTACATATGTACAACTTATAACAAGTGAATTCGTTAAGCAGTTTAGGAATTGGGTGATAGACTGAAATTTAATTTGTTTGGTTCTTTTTACTTTATTTCTATTATATTGTTGAATTATTAAATCATTTTGATACAATTAGGTTCTTATTTCTTTTCAAGCCTAACCGTCCATGCATAAGTAATTACCGACGCCGGACAAAAATCAACCCTATATCAAGAGATGTTTAGACTGGTCTCTCTGACATGCACGGTTTTGTGTGACGTCGAGAAATTTAATAGATTTACATGTACATAGTTTTCTGTCTAAAGGTTTCTTCTCTCATTCTTATATTGTAGTTCATTAAAAGAACAGCTTCATCTGTACGCGAGTTATGTTCGAATTACCGTAAAAGACAGCCTTGATATTTGAATATATCAAGTGGTTTACTAGGTCTTTGAGCTGGAGCTTACTTGCCGCTCACTTTTTTCAGATAATAAATTAGTACTTAAGAAACAGCTATTAAAAGATATATAAATGCATAATTGTATAACTATTATACTAAAATCTTGGACCATCTCATGAGCGCTTTCCATTTTCAATCAATCAATCAATCAGCCGCCGTTTATTGATTCAACAACAGCACAATTAATTAACAACAATCACTCATTTCAAAAGTAAATCTGCTGATGCCGTCAACAGGACAGCGCTAAAGGATAAATATCCAAAATAACCATGGAGACAATACTCTCCTCAATAGTAAATTCATCGAAATAATTGACATAAAGAAAACTTATGGGGAGTTTCATTTAAAAAATAGTCGGAACGACAGGTACGTCTAATTCAAAGCTCGAGGGTACGTACCATACGTATTCTATTTTTTGAAAGGTACGTACGCTTTTTAACGTACCCTATTTTAAATTAGGGTACGTAAACAATACAAAAATACGTTAACCACGTCATTGCTCATTATAAGAATGTTCAATTTAATTTAAGCAAACAATCACAACCCAGTACACAGCGTAGTAAATTGCTGCAATGCTATATTGTAGGTCTATGTCTATCCAGCATACATTGCAATTAATGCACTATAATGTCAGTCAGTCGGCTCAGTTCTGCTGCAGCACTTCAAAGACCAACTTCAAGCAAAAGGTTGAACAGTTGAACAACTGCTACTTGACTTAATGTAATGTGCACTAATCTGAACTGCTACTCCCCGAATCTCACTCGGAAGTAGCGGTTTCAATGACGCATACTGTTGACGTCAGATTATACGTAGGCTATGGGTCGCCGAGTAATAGTATACAATAAATAAAAGTTTCGTGTATGATACTTACCATACGCGTATTCTATTTTTTGAAAGGTACGTACGTATTTTTAACGTATTCTATTTTAGGGTACGCGTACCCTCGAGCTCTGGTCTAATTAATCTAATGGCGGAAAATGACTCATTTACAGGATGTTCTAGTATCATGTCCATGGATAGCTACACCCTTAAGGAAATATTTATCAAACAGTGATGGAAGAAGCCCATAATGATAACAGTACATGAATAGTCCACTTTGATATTTTGTAATATCATTCAATTTTATAATAAGTTTATTGTGCTCTTTAAATATTAATTTTGTACTATCAGACCATCCCAGTAAGCAAGTCACACATATGGCACGTTTATGGAGAGTCTCAAGGCGTTTCAATCTAGAGGAGTAGTTTGAGCCGCAGCAGATATTACAGTATGATAAGTAAGGAAAAACAGCGTGTAGTATAACTGTCGGAGAACAGGTTTAATCAGATAATGCTTAATTCGTGACAGAACACTTATATTTTTTGCTAATTTCTTTCATACATGTGTGATATGCTCATTCCATTGCAGATGCCGATCTACATAAACACCAAAAAATTTGGTGTATTCAGTTTGCACCAGTTCCCTGTTATCTATCATAATTTCCATTGTTTGGTGGGGGAGCTGGTTTACGGTGACCACCGAACAGTATATAACATGTCTTGCTCAGATTGAGTGAAAGTTTATTGGCTTTAAGCCACTTTGATATTACTTCAAGTTCCTTATTTACTTTCTGCTGCAATACATCTATTGATTTATCAGTAAAAAGACATTGCTGTCATCAGCAAATAGTATGAAATCAGTTTTATCAGCAATCTGAGGTAAGTCATTTATATAGATCAAGAACAGTAATGGCCCCAATATAGATCCCTGCGGCACTCCACACCGAATGGTTTTATGAACAGGCTGATAGCCTTTGTAGAGGACATACTGAGTTCTATTTTCCAAATAATGTTGTAGCCATTGTTGTGCCATGCCTATAATGCCATAGTGCTCAATATAGGCTTACCCTGGATAAAGCGATCAATGCTAATATTTACATAAAATCAAATGATCCTCTACAGGTCCCATGCTTCTGGAGAGATATGTAGCTGCAATAATGCGCCTTAATTAAGTAGCCTAGCTTGTGATTTATAGGCTACACGCGTGTGGCTTTATGTGGTGGGTCTGTTATTAGATAACCGCACTGTTGATTAAATAAAAACAGCTGGCAGCGTAGATATTTTTGATAAGTAATTAAAGCACATGACTGCCATTGGAGGTCTTGTAGTGTATAAATACGCTGAACTACAGCGTTATTTAGGCCTACAGTTGTTCGGCTAAGTGTCTGCAATATTATTGCCTCCTAACGTGTCAAGACGCTTTAAAACCGTAAATGAGAATGGCAAAGTTTTATCGCGTTGTTTGGCTTTTGATTGCAATAAATCTCGACAACATTTTGGTTAAAGGGCAGAGTACCTTTTATGACTACTACAGAGATGAACAAGAGATTGTGAATATCCTATCCAGGTTTGTTAAAGACCTCCACATACACAATAGCGATGCGTGGATTACTTTAACCAAGGGCTTTCGATCAGAATTGCAGAATTTTACAGCTCAAATCTCACATCTAGAGGATCGTATCGAACGTCATGACACATATATGAGCAACTCTATTGGAAATTTCGAAAGCCAAGTTCAAGCCGCGAACAATGATATAAAAGCTGAGATATCGCGTCAGGAGGAACACCATGAACGTCATGACACATATTTGAAGAATTCAATTGAAGAAATCAAAAGCCAAACTGAAACAGCGAAAAATGATATAAAAGATCAAGTCTCACGTCAGGAGGTTCGCGACGAACGTCACGATGCATATTTGAGGAACTCAATTGAAGAAATCAAAAGCCAAGTTCAAACAGTTAACAATGATATAGAAGCTCAAATCTCACGTCAGGAGGAACGCCATGAACGTCATGATACATATTTAAAGTACTCAGTTGAAGAAATCAAACACCAAACTGAAACATCGAACAATTATATTAAAGCTCAAATATCACGTCTGGAGGATCGTGTGAAACGTCATGACACACATTTGAACTACTCAATTGGAGAAATAGAAAGTCAAGTTCAAACATCGAACAACGACACAAACGCTCAAATATCACGTCTGGAGGATCGTGTGGAACGTCATGACACACATTTGAACTACTCAGTTGGAGAAATAGAAAGTCAAGTTCAAACATCGAACAACGACACAAATGCTCATATATCACGTCTGGAGGATCGTGTGGAACGTCATGACACACATTTGAACTACTCAATTGGAGAAATAGAAAGTCAAGTTCAAACAGCGAACAACGACACAAACGCTCAAATATCACGTCTGGAGGATCGTGTGGAACGTCATGACACACATTTGAACTACTCAATTGGAGAAATAGAAAGTCAAGTTCAAACAGCGAACAACGACACAAACGCTCAAATATCACGTGTGGAGGATCGTGTGGAACGTCATGTCACACATTTGAACTATTCAGTTGAAGAAATAGAAAGCCAAGTTGAAACAGCCAAAAACAATATAAAAAATCAAATTTCACGTCTGGAGGATCGCGTGGAACGTCACGACAAATTTATGAACCAATCGTTCCAAGAAAACATAAGACAAATACAAACAGTGAACAGTGATGCAAAAGCTCAAATCTCACGTCTGGAAAATCGCGTGGAACTTCATGACTCACATTTGAACTACTCAATTGGAGAAATCGAAAGCCTAGTTCAAACAGCGAACAACGATGCTAAAGCTCAAATCACACGTCTCGATAATCGCGTGGAACGTCATGACACATATATAGGCAACTCACTCCAAGGAAACAGACGACAAATACAAACAGAGAACAATGAAACCAAAGCTCAAATCTCACGTTTGGAGAACCGGATCGAACGTCACAACACAGATATGAACAACTCTCTTCAAGAAAACAGAAGACAAATACAAACAGAGAATACTGGTACGAAAGCTCAAATCTCACGTCTGGAAAATCGCGTCGAAAGTCACAACACATATATAGGCAACTCACTCCAGGAAAACAAAAGAGAAATGCAAACGAAGAACGTGGAAATGAAGAATGAAATTCAGAGGCTAAATCAAAAGCTGTCCAGGTAAATTAGTATATGCTAAGTCTTAAGATAATAAACTAATTAGAAACGTTTATGAATTTGAGGCTCACATTGATGAGATCTTGCAAACTGCTATTCTGCTTTGCCTTGCTTCAGAAGAGCAGAGAGCAATCATTTCAGCTAGTTCCAAGAGGTCATGAAGTGTTAGGCGGCTTCAGTATTTCAGTATCGGCAGATTAGACTGGAGGCGAATCCTTTTCCCCACCGTCTAATTTTCCGACTGACAGTGTGGTCAGTGCTACAGTACTTATTATAACTGAGCTGACTGGGGCGCAACCAGAGCTGAAATTGAAAAGTCTCATATCTTGTGTAAAATTTAACCCTCGACTTCTTGGTTGACAGTCCAGCTCGCTGATTAGCAGACTATTAAGCCAGTTAAGAATTGTGTTAGTTTGGTTGCAAGGCATGCCTTTCTATATATATATATATATATATATATATATATATATATATATATATATATATATACAACTTATTAATTAATGTCTACAATGAATTGCGGTAAACATTTCAGGATTTACACGATAGAATTGTTGACGTTTCTTGGTCGCTTTACCATATTTCTAATATATTATTGAATTATGTTTTAAATTGATTTATTGCAAGTAAGTTCTTATTTCTTTTAACGCCTCACCTTCCATAAGTAATAACAGACGACCGACCAAAGCCTAACTGCGGTCTTATAAATAACTCGGTGCTAGTATTACGTTCCTTCTGTACCAACATATGCCACTGGTAGGGGTTTCCATAAAAATGAACCATTGCAGAAACCAACCACTCCCTATTTTCCCATTATTCTACTCATATATTGTCTACAAATTTTTTTACAGAATTTTAAAATGTTATCCTGAGGTCCCTCAAAGCCCCCGAACATACTACTTAAACTCCCAGAACTGAGGCGCATATGCTTTTGTTTTGCAACTTGAGTCTATTGTCGATTTACTCTTTTTATCACAAAAAATTAAAGAAGAGTCCAATTTGGATGAACCTTTTAATCTTTGTTTGTCTCGATGAGAGCTATATTCTGATTAAATATAAATACTAAATTCATTGTCATTCAAGAAGTCATTTCAAGGTCATAAGAAACAAAGTCTAACAAAAATCGAAGATCGAAATGATCAGATTCAGCCAATAATTGTTGAAATTGGTTAATTCTTCCTTGAATTTTTCGTCTTGAAGAGGACTACCTGTAATACGAAACAAGAAAACCAAATGTAAGACGATCAAAAGTTATTTTAAGGACTAAGAAATGCTTCAAACCAACATTATAAAACCATCTTCGAGCAGAATGGCAAGTCCGCTGGTAATTGTTAAAAAGAAAGACGGTTCTCTGAGACTTGCCTGCGACTACAGATACATTAACTCGTTCACTGTGGATTGTAAATATCCAATGCCGATTGTAAAAGATGTTTTGCACAAAATTGGAAAATCAAATGTGATCTCGATTTTTGATTGTCGAAGTGCTTACTGGACTTGTCCTGTTAAGCAAACTGATCAATGGAAAACTGCTTTTGTTACTCACAATGGACTGTACGAGTTTACTCGTGTTCCTTTCGGAATGATCAACTCAGGAAGAACATTTGTTAAAGCAATTAACATGGTTTTACAGCCTATAAATGAATTTGCTGAGCCCTATGTAGATGACATTGCTGTGCATTCAGATGACTGGAAGATTCATTTACAGCATTTAGATGCATATTTAATGCAAATGAGACTGCATAACATTACTCTGAACTTAAAGAAATGTATCTTTGGTAAGAGTGAGGTAAAGTTCATCGGTCATGTGGTTGGTTCTGGAACGATTCAAATGAATCCAGATAGAATTGAAAGTTTAATTAATTTGAAAACCCCAGAAACGAAGAAACAAATTAAGCAATTGCTGGGATTTTTTGGTTACTATAGACAGTTTATCAAAGATTTTGCACAGATTGCGAAGCCTCTATCTGATTTGACAAGCAAACATGTTCCAGATAAGATTGATTGGACTGATAGACATCAACAGGCATTTAATTTACTTAAAGATGCTGTACGCTCTAAAGTTGTTTTATATGTTTTTGATGTTGGAAAACCTTTTAATTTGTACTGTGATAGCAGTGATTTTGCAGTAGGAGCTGTTTTAACACAGATGGATGATAAGGGAATAGAGCGCCCTGTATCATTTATAAGTCAGAAATTGACTGACACTCAGAAGAGATGGGCAACTGTAGAGAAAGAAGCCTATGCTATTGTTTGGGCTCTAAATAAGTTGAAAGAGATAATAATTGGATCTAAAGTTCACATCTTTACCGATCACAATCCTTTAACTTATCTGACTGAATCTATGTCTAAGTCTGCTAAACTGGTGCGTTGGGCTTTAGCACTGCAAACTTTTGATGTAGAAGTTAATTATAAGAAAGGACGATTAAATGTTGTAGCAGATTGTTTATCTAGATTATAAGATTGTTTATTTTACTGTATTATATAGTATTAAGTTTATTGCATAATTTAGTACCTGATGATTTCGCAAATTTTTAAGTTTAATTTGCTCAATCCAAAGAAAGGAAGGAGGTAATGTGAACTAATGTTTTGCATATATAATGAGCACAGGTGTTCCTTAGGTTGATATATATATATATATATATAATGTGTATCGATTGTTAAGAGTTTTAGTCTTAGGCCTTAGTTGCGCTGTCGGCTCGTGGGCGCTTGGCCTAAAGTAGCCTAAACTTTGGCTGACGATAGATTCTCTACACGTGCAGTTAGCGCGCCAAACTTAGAAACTGCTGATGACAGTGAATTTGAACAATACAGTGTAGTAGTTGGTTTAATGCAGTAGAGAGCTGTATGTTAGAAGTTACCGTTGAGTGGTAATTGATAAGAACTTTGATATTAAGTGTACGTTTGAAATAACTGTGTTTGAAGAAAGGAAAAACATTCAAAGAACTGTGTCAATTTAATTCTTAAACAGTTAGAAGACGTTGAGCAATTTATATGTAGAGATAAGGAAAGTTCTTGAGGTAGGTCACAACTAAGAAAGAAAAGAGTTGGTGACAGCATCCATATAATATTATATCTCGGAACAGAAAAGACATATTGAGCTGAAAATAACCGCGTTTACCTAGAAATTCGCAGGAGAACGTTCTGTAAAAAGTCATATCGCTAGAGTGCTGCTTTCACGAGTATTTAGAGGGACAGACAAATATATAAGTACAGAAGGACAAATTTATAGTTTCGAATAAAAGACAACTTCATATGCACATAAATATATATGTTAACTTATATGCAGACAGAAGACAGATGCTTATGGTCGTTTCTTTGAGTCGATTCATGTGTGACGTTGAGAAATTTTAGTGATTTACATGTGCAACGTCTGTATTCGGTCTAAAGGCTCTTTCTTTCATTCCTTTATTATAGAATTTATAGTTCATTGAAAGAACAACATCTACACGTAAGTAATGCTCGAATTACTGTTAGTGATTGCCCTGGCATTCTAATACATCAAGTAGATGTAACTTGAAGACCTAGTAGGGCCTAATGAAGACTTCAAGCATTACTTCCCGCTCATTTCTTCCAGATCTCACACTCGAGGTTTAAGAAAACAGACCTTATATATATATATTTATTTATATATATATATATATTATGGGGCCTATATTACACTTGAATGATTTTACTAAAATAATGGACCATCTATTGAGCAATGAGCACTTTCCAATTTCAAGATTTCCAATATATTCTGGATTTTAGCGAGCTATAATCAATTAATCCAAACGATCGTTTACGTCCCATGCTGCGAGTGCGGGAAATGTAAAGTTCTGTGATAATGCGACTCAATTAAGTAACTTGCGATTTATAGGCTATGCGTGTGTGGCCTTATATATATATATATATGTGGAGAATCTTTTTTAGATAACTGCACTGCTGATGAAATAAAATACAGCTGGCGGTGTAGACATTGTTGATAAGTAATTAATGTGTTTAAAAGCACATGATGCCATTACAGGTCTTGTAGTGTATAAATACACTGAAACTACAGCGTTATTTAGGCCTACAGTTGTTCGGCTAAGTGTCTGCAATTGCCTCCTAACCTTTCAAGACGCTTTAAAACCATAAATGAGAATGGCAAAGTTTTATCGCGTTGTTTGGCTTTTGCTTGCAGTAAATTTCGGCAACATTTTTGTTAAAGGTCAGAGTATCTTTGATGACTACTACAGAGATGAACAAGACATAGTGAATATCCTATCCAGGTTTGTTAAAGACTTCCGCATACACAATAGCGATGCGTGGATAACTTTAACCAGGGGCTTTCAATCAGAATTACTGAATTTTAAAGCTCAAATCTCACGCATGGAGGATCGCATCGAACGTCATGACACGTATACGAGTTACTCAATTGAAGAAATCAAAAGCCAAGTTCAAACAGCAAACAATGATATAAAAGCTCAAATGTCACGTCTGGAGGATCGCATCGAACGTCATCAAACATATATATATGAACAACTCTATTGGAAATATCGAAAGCCAAGTTCAAGCCGCGAACAATGATATAAAAGCTCAGATATGGCGTCAGGAGGAACTCCACGAACGTCACGACACTTATATGAAGAATTCAATTGAAGAAATCAAACGCCAAACTGAAACAGGGAACAAAGATATAAAAGATCAAATATCACGTCTCGAGAATCGCGTGGAACGTCATGACACACATTTGAACTACTCAATGGGAAAAATCGAAAGCCAAGTTGAAACAGCGAAAAACGATACAAAAGCTCAATTATCACGTCTGGAAAATCGCGTGGAACTTCATGACACATATTTGAACTACTCAATGGGAAAAATCGAAAGCCAAGTTGAAAGATTGATTGAAACAGCCAAAAACGATACAAAAGCTCAAATATCACGTCTGGAAAATCGCGTGGAACGTCATGACACATATTTGAACTACTCAATGGGAAAAATCGAAATCCAAGTTGAAACAGCGAAAAACGATACAAAAGCTCAAATATCACGTCTGGAAAATCGCGTGGAACTTCATGACACATATTTGAACTACTCAATGGGAAAAATCGAAATCCAAGTTGAAACAGCGAAAAACGATACAAAAGCTCAAATATCACGTCTGGAAAATCGCGTGGAACTTCATGACACATATTTGAACTACTCAATGGGAAAAATCGAAATCCAAGTTGAAACAGCGAAAAACGATACAAAAGCTCAAATATCACGTCTGGAAAATCGCGTGGAACGTCATGACACATATATAGGCAACTCACTCCAAGGAAACAGACGACAAATACAAACAGAGAACAATTAAACCAAAGCTCAAATCTCACGCTTGGAGAACCGGATCGAACGTCACAACACAGATATGAACAACTCTCTTCAAGAAAACAGAAAACAAATACAAACAGAGAATACTGGTACGAAAGCTCAAATCTCACGTCTGGAGAATCGCATCGAAAGTCACAACACATATATGAGCAACTCACTGCAACAAAATAAAATGGAAATACAAGCAAAAAACACAGAAATTAAGAATGAACTTCAAAGGCTAAATCAAAAACTGTCCAGGTAAATTAATGTATCTTAACCATCAGGCTACCAAGGTTTTTTGCGACATCGGCTACCAATGGATTTCATGTTTGGTTTCACATATCATATCAAGTAATACAGCAATTGATTCAGCATTCATTTCTGAACAAAATGGTATATTTCTTTGTCAAGTATGTGAATGCACCTCGAAATTACATAATTTTTAACAACGGAACCGATCCATAATTAGCGATATTTTATATTATTGCGTACATCTTGTACTTGTTGGATAAACAATATAAGATTACGTGTGTTTTGAACCTGATCTATGTATCCAAGAACATTTTAAATATAATAAGGCTTCATTTGTAACAATAGCCTACAAACTAGTCCATAGTAAGCCTATGTGTTAGGTGTAGCGAAATCTGAAGGCAACATGAAACAAGACTTTACGTTATTGTTCACGGCAGTCAAATATGTCGGTTAGGGGTGTCCAGAAAAATGACACATCGCAGAAAACACCCATACTCAAGTTTTTCCCATTATTCTATTCATCTATTATCTATAAATATTTTTTACAGAATTTTAAAATGTTATCCTGAGGTCCCTCAAAGCCCCCGAACATACCCTACTTAAACTCCCAGAACTGAAGACGCCCATGCTCGGATCTTGGAACTTGGGTCCATTGTCGATTTACTCTTTTTATCACAAAAAATTAACGAAGAGTCTGATCTCGAAGAACTTTAAGTTGTTATGTTTATCTCAATGAGAGCTACATCCAGGTAAAATATACCTACTAAATTCAAGGTCATTCAAGGTCATTTCAAGGTCAAAATAACCGAAATCTAGCAAAAATCTAAGAAAATGATCAGGTCTCAGCCAATAATTGTTGAAATTGGTTAATTCTTTCTTGCGTTTCTCGTCTTGAAAAGGGCTACCTGTGATAAGAAACAAGGATACCAAATGTAAGACGATCAAAAGTTATTTAAAGGACAAAAGGTCAATTTCAGACAATGATTTTTACTCTAAAATTGACCTTTTTGTAATTAAAATAACTTTTGATCGTCTTGTATTTGGTACCCTTGTTTTGTTGATTTCTAAGATGTGTGTGTTCCACTTCAGATGTTGGTCTATATAAATTCCTAGGAATTTTGTGGTTGAGACTACTGGGATTGTCATGTCTTCAATTATAACTGTTTTATTCAAATTTGGAATTAACTTTTTTGGGTTCCTAAATATTATGCAATTAGTTTTGGATAGGTTAAGCGATAGCATATTTGCTTTAAACCAGTCATTAGCCAGGATCAGTTCATCATTTACCAATGATATTAGGTGGTCATATGAGTCGTGTGTAACAAAGGCATTGGTATCATCCGCAAATAATATAAAGTGTAGGAGAGATGATGAATTAGGTAGGTCGTTGATATAAATAAGAAACAGTAGAGGCCCAAGTATCGACCCTTGAGGAACACCATAGAGAATTAGCTGGAGAGAGGAGAGGTTACCATTACATGATACTTGTTGATATCGGGAGCTTAAGTAACTTTTAAACCAATCTAAAGCTATATTCCTAACTCCGTAATGCTCTAGTTTAGCTATAAGAATTTTGTGATCCACTGTGTCAAACGCTTTAGCTAGATCTAGAAATATTCCAACAGAAAATTTATTATTGTCAATAGCTTCGGATATTTGGTCTTGCATGTCAAGAAGAGACATGGAGGTAGAGTGTCCTGGCTGAAAACCATGCTGAAGTGGGTACAAAAGTTTATTGTGTGTTATGAAGGAAGAGAGTCGATTGTACATTGCACGCTCAAAGAATTTGGAAAAGTAGGTTAAAACTGATATTGGTCTATAATTAGAAATTTCCGATTTTATGCCTTGTTTGTGTATTGGTGTAACCTTGGCCTTTTTTATTTCAAGGGGGACCACTCCATTTCTAAACGAACAGTTGATCAGTTCTGCTAGTGGCAGGGCAAACAAGTTCAACAGAGGTGATAATATTTGGGGATTAAGTCCATCTGATCCAGAGCTAGAGGTTGGTTTTAGGGTCTTATTTATGGACAGGAGTTCGTACACATCCGTTGGTAGAATAACCATTGAGTTCAATGTTGAGGAAGGCATGAAGCTGTGAAATGATTTGGTGGCTTTAGGAATTTTAAGTGATAGTGCTTTTGGAAGTTCAATAAAGTAAGTGTTGAATTTTTCAGCTATAATTTTGGGATCTTCAACTGTGATATCATTGATTTTTAATTCCTTAATTAATTCAATTTTTTCTTGGACATTTATAATGGATTTAATTAGTTGCCAGGTTTTCTTTATGTCCCCAGTATTCTTAGAGAATTCGTTCGAATAGTATTCCTGTTCCAATTTTATACGAATTGTTTTATATTTATTTCGATACTTTGTAAAAATTTCCTTGTTTATTATAGTAGGGTTCTTAATATACTTTATATAAAGCTTTTCTTTTTTTTAATTGATTTCATCAGGCCAGTAGTCATCCATGGGTGTTGTGGGGTATTTTTTTTCGTGTATTGCCTGGCTCTTAAGGGAAAAGCTAGGTCATAGTTCGATTTTATGATATTTATGAAGGTTGAGTAAGCTAGGTCAGTGTTGTCCTCCATACATAATCTGTAAACTGGATTCCAGTCGATCTTGGTTAGTAGGGTTTTAAATTCAGTAATTGTTTCTGGCGTTATAGTCCTAGTCAATTCAGGTCTGGTTGTGACGTTGTTTGAGTGAGATTCATTGTGGGTCCAAGTAATTATAGGTAGGTGGTCAGTCATGTCGTTAATTAGTATTGCAGAGTTGATTATTGTATCAGCAGCGTTAGTGAAGATGTTGTCAATTAATGTATTAGTTGAGGCAGTAATTCTAGTTGGATGATGTATTAGAGGGACGAGATGATGGGATGTCATATTTTCGATAAAGTCTTGAGTGGGGGCGTGGGAGTCATGAGCAAATAGGTCAATGTTGTAGTCTCCAAGCAGGAAGAGCCGTTTGTTGGTATGTGTTTTGCTACTTAAGGAGTCAATTAACACATCAAACTCAGTGTTGAAGGTATTCAAATTAAGTCCTGGTGGCCTGTATATAGCCCCTACCATCATATCCTTGCTTTTTTTATTAGGTAAATTTATAAATAGGCTTTCAAATGAAGTTGAGGAACCTAGGTTTGTCACCCTGTTAAAGTCAATTCCATTCTTAACGAAAATTCCTACTCCTCCACCTCGTCCCTCAATTCTATTCTCATAGACAAAGGTGTAACCTGGAATGAAGATGGAGCCCGCCGTAAAATCAGTCAGCCAAGTCTCGGTTACTGCTAAAATGGAGATAGGTAAGTGTTGTAATAGAATTTGCATGTCAACCAACTTGTGTATAATGCTTCTACAATTTATGTGCATAAGACTAAAGGGGGGTGTTCCTTCGTTAAGTTGTTGAGAAAGTTGGGACAGTCCATAGTAGTTACTTTCCTTTATTAAGTCAGAGAAATAATTCAGGTCAGGATCTAGATCGCTATTATTAATGAGTTGCTTATTGGATTCCTCTGTTTTATATAGTTGGAGTGTGGGAAATTTACTGTATGTAGTATCTGTTAGGGTAGAATTATCAGAGTTAAGCTCCTTTAAGGATGTATCAATAATAACACGTCCTGCTGTCTGGTTTGTATTACCACATTCATAACTCTGGCAAGGGTCAGGTGAGTTCTGCTGGGTCTTATAAATAGGGCAAGATGAGTTATGGGTTCTCCCAGGGATGTTGTAGATGCCAGTCCCTTCTCTCTGATCTATGTTGGGCGAGCACACACAGCAATGGTGCATTTCATTGCAATGCACAAAATTATTCATGTTATTTGATCAACAGAAGAATGAAAATAAAACAAAAGAAATTGTCAGTATTAAAGTCCACAAATAAAAAAAAACCACTGACAGTTCTTAATCTAAACAACTGAACGAAAACAGCCGAATTTGTCGACTTGAACTTAAGTACTCTGTACATCATGTGTGTGCTTAAGCAAATAAAACAAAATAAAACAATGTCAATACCAGGTGAATGGAGATAGTTTAGTGCAGGTCTCCTAATGCACTCAATGTCATGTTGATTATTGGTCCATACTAACAGGTGGGAGTGGTCAGGCTTTCTTAATGTAGTGATAGAACTACATACAGCAACAAGCTTGTATGTACAAACAATTGGTCTCAGTTTACACAAGCTATGCCATGGGCACATTAATATACCTGGCCTAGTTCACATATCCAGCAATCACCAGCAGGAGAGAAGTGAAGAAACTTGTGCTTCAACATATGTTATACCCTAAAATAAAAGCAAAGCAATGGAGGCAGATAAGGGAAGTTAAGGTGATGTGGCAGACCTGTGTTCATAAAAAACTCATCACTCCAACTCAAAATGTGGGATCAAAAGAAGTGTGGAATCCTAAATTTTAAGTTTGACATTACAGTGCATAGTGTGCCTCATTACAGTACATAGTGTGCCTCACATGAGCTTCAAATTCAGAACTTCACAGGTTAAGCTCTGTCCACGCATGTCATACTACATGTGAAGTCAAGCTATGGTGTACCCAATGTAGACTCTTTCAAAAATTCAACAGGTGTTAGTGCATATCGTATGCATTAGATTCAACTGCACCTAAGAGTCTTCTATGCATAAGTTTAGCATAACAGAGCATTCACAATTCACATGATCATGTCAATAGTAACATAGAACAACCCTGTATAGTAACAGAACCCACATTTTAGTTTTAAACTTAGCATTTCAATCCATTAATATTCAAACCACCTTCAGTTTGAAGCTTTAGAGTAGTAGTAGCATAAGTAGTAGGTTTATATTTACATTTAAAGCACCATCAGTTAAAAACTTATTACTAATATCTGGCCGTAAAGTGAATCCAAGCAAATTGCAAAATGCAGCAAGTTAGGCCCAGGAGTTGTGTGGAATGAGATGATACTGAAGATTGTACCTGTTGGCAGCTGCTGACAAACGAAAAGTAATCGTTTATTTACAAGTCATCCTTCATTCTTCCCAAGGCTAGAATGCGGTAGGGTTGAGGTGAGGTTCTTTCTGGTTGTTGTCAGTTCTTACAGAGCTTGGATGCGGTGAGGTTGAGGTGTGATTCTTGCTGATTGTCGTCAGATTGTCACAAGGCTAGGATGCGGTGAGGTTGAGGTGAGATTGTTTCCGGTTATCATCAGTTTGTCACAAGGCTAGGATGCGGTGAGGTTGAGGTGAGTTTGTTTCCGGTTATCATCAGTTTGTCACAAGGCTAGAATGCGGTGAGGTTGAGGTAAAATTGTTTCCGGTTTTCATCAGTTTGTCACAAGGCTAGGATGCGGTGAGGTTGAGGTGAGTTTGTTTCCGGTTATCATCAGTTTGTCACAAGGCTAGAATGCAGTGAGGTTGAGGTGAGATTGTTTCCGGTTATCATCAGTTTGTCACAAGGCTAGGATGCGGTGAGGTTGAGGTGAGTTTGTTTCCGGTTATCATCAGTTTGTCACAAGGCTAGAATGCGGTGAGGTTGAGGTAAAATTGTTTCCGGTTATCATCAGTTTGTCACAAGGCTAGGATGCGGTGAGGTTGAGGTAAAATTGTTTCCGGTTATCATCAGTTTGTCACTTAGTCCAACATGTACCCCTATAGAAATATGGCTATACAACACTAGATGATATATATATATAATATATAATATATTGTTATAATAATGTTACAAAGACGTGCGGTGAGAATTGTTGCTAAACAATATTATGAAGATGACACTGATCATTATTTTGTTCTCAACACTAAGGATTCTAAAAATAGAATCTGTAATTGCAACATTTGTGTATAAATATGCACGGAAATTATTGCCCCAAGTTTTTGATGGTTATGTCTTGTACACCTATCAAATTCATTCATATAATACAAGATCGCAAGATAACTTTCGTAGTACTTACGCTCGAAGTAATACTAGATTTTCAATATTAAATCAATCAATCAATCAATCAATCAATCAATCCTTTTATTGTTTCCATAGAATAGTGTACAAGTAGTGATCCAGAGTAATCATAAATCAACGATCATACATGTATGTTTAGAAATTAAAACAGACAGATCACATGATTATCTTATTAACTTAATTGATGGAAACAATCGGGCACCCAAAAGGGACTGAAGTCCCGCTAAGTTAGGGATACTCGTGTACCATGTTAGCAGAGGGATGACAGATGAATATAGTCTACACAAATAGCATTGTCAGAAAAAAATGAGAATAACTGGCTTAACTAACAACACTTAATTAGGTCACTTAACTAATTGTGGTATAACAATGAATAACCATATTTAGATAACGCATTGACTATTGTCAAGGAGGTAGGCTCTTACTTCTTTTTTAAATAGGGCAAGATTCGGAAGAGTGCGCAGTGCATTGCACCATTAGTATGGAATACATTACCTGTTCATATTCGATGTTTGCCGACTTTACAATTATTTAGACAACAACTGCGCAGTTTCTTAAATGACACACGACGTAATTTGTAACTTGTTTAATATCTTAGTTAAGTTTAACTCTCTGTTTAGTGGGTCATGCATATGATCCAATTTGTTGTTGTTGTCATAGTTAAGATTTCGATGCATGTTTAATTCGTCGCCAGCTGTAATGCCTTTAATTTGGTGACCCTATTCAAGCGGAACTCTGGTTCCTTCTGGGTCTACCGGTTGTTTCTCAATACCCATGTCAACGTTTCATGCCTGTATTTTCTTTGCTGACATTTTGGGATTCAATAAACGAAGAATGAATTAAATGAATGAATAATACATAGGCCTATTATACGTACACCTCAAGTCTATACTCTTTAACACGTGGAAAACGGTTTAGAGGGAGATGTAACTACATACGCATAGTACACCACTTTATCTACTATACTGCCAAGGTTTTTCTTCAGCTATTCTAGAATAGAATGGACCCCGGTGGCCCAAAATCTTTATCTAGACGTTCTTCCTCCGATCTCGGAAGAGAACCTGCCTTTCTGATCCGTGAACCCAATTCTGTCCTCTTTTCTACCAACTACACTTATCATACCTTTCAGTAACAGTTTGTCACTATCAAACTTGCTCCTCAAAACCTAGTGCTTTTCTGGCGGAATTTGTATCCTTTCTTTCTGTTGTCACCACACCCAACGCATTTGTCTTCAGCATGCATGTGAGCAACCCTTCCGACCCATTGCGGCATTGCATCCAAGTTTCTTTACTCCTTCAGAGCATTCAATCTGACCTTAAATGTTGTCATCCCCACTCATGAATACAACCACACTCGTGATTTAATCATTACTTCTGTATCATACGGCCTGTCGCCAATTCTCATTCGTGACCTAAATTCACCCTCTGATCATTAACCAATGTTACCCAAACTCAAGATCGAGATTTTTTCCCGTCCCCCAAGCAAAATGTATTCATTCCGTCGTTTCAGCTTCATCAATTTTGACGTATTAAGACGAATCCTCCTCTCTATTCCTCAGCCCCCACCCAGAAGATTCAAAAAATATCTTATCCGCCTACAATTCTATCTATTTATCTGTCTGTCTGTCTGTCTGTCTGTCTGTCTGTCTGTCTATCTATCTATCTATCTATCTATCTGTCTGTCTGTCTGTCTGTCTATCAATCTATCTATCAATCTATCTATCTATCTATCAATCTATCTATCTATCTATCTATCTATCTATCTATCTATCTATCTATCTATCTATCTATCTATCTATCTATCTATCTATCTATCTATCTATCTATCTATCTATCTATCTATCTATCTATCTATCTATCTATCTATCTATCTATCTATCAATCTATTCCATCCATCCATCCAACCATCTATCAGTCTGTCTATCTATCTATCTATCTATCTAGCTGCCAGTCAGCTTTGACAAAAGTGGATTAATTTAAACCAGAGAATGTTTGAGCCAGTTTTGGACCTACGAAATGTGTACATAGGGCATACTCTATATAATTATTATTTTTCATATTACTTACTCTTCAGTGTTCGCACGCGTTATGGTTATACTGGAGTTACTCTTATCTGCATCCGTATCTCTATCTAAGAAATGTGGTTAGGGTGGAAAGTATACATAAATTAAAGCGTATGGCGATACTGCGACTGACTTATTATAAGCTTGACGAGAAAGATAACCAATCAATTTGACCATAATAATTATTTGGTTATTGTAGCCACGACGGTTTGTTTGCATTAGCCTTGCCCCGGGGTTTTCATGATGATGATGATGATGATGATGATGATGATGATGATGATCAATCACTGATCCATCATCATCATCATCATCATCATCATCATCATCATCATCATCATCATCATCATCATCATCATCATCATCATCATCATCATCATCATCATCATCATCATCATCATCATCATCATCATCATCATCATCATCATCATCATCATCATCATCATCATCATCGTCATCATCGTCATCACAACATGATAATATATAGGCCTACAGACTCGCCACATGCATCTGGGATGTGATAAACCTATCTTTTGTTTTTTAAATGAAGTAGTCTACTAGGTGCTTAAACTACTGCAATGATTCAGTGGTCAAGTGTTCGTTTAGGAGTGAAAACAGTTTTACAATTTTAAATCCTCGTACGCGCATGTTGAACAGCATTCGGTCCGGTGCTGATAATATAAAGTTAAATCCTTAGAATGGGTAATATCTCGTTAATTCTTAGGGTAAATTGGTGTAATTACGTCAGTAACAACTGGTAGGCAGAGATGACCCAAAAGCGTACAAAGCTGGACGAAGAGGAGGCTATGTCCAATGCGGACGTCCACATCTAAATTTGATACAATAGTGTGGCACCAACTTCAGCCAGAATTTACTTAATGGCTACAGCTTCGCTGGTATGTAGGCCCTAGTTTCCGTAAATTTGGGCATAGATCCAGCTACATGTGGATTTACTGTGCTGGTTACCTATGCTCAAGTGCAATGAACGTAAGACCATAATGCTTATGCCTAATTGTTCTGCTGACAGTGTTATATCTTACCTAAGGAAGCTATTCGCCTCGGTGTCCTCCATCGCTCGACGTAGATTTCTCCGTTCTTCTGCGCAAGGTGACTTGGTTAATTCGCCGGCTCGAATTTTCACGGTCCAGCATAGAAGTTTCTGCAGCGCTGGACCACTGATGGTTCGCTGCTGTCGGTCTATCGTCATTATTGAATAAGTGGCCTTGGAACATGCTACGTGAGATTTATGACGTTTTTGCTTATTTTCGGTAAGAGCTTAAAACCTTTGTTTCACATCGTGGTTTTTTCTTGTCGGCTCAAGAGCGCCTCTGTCGAGTTTCTCTTGAAGTGTCGCTATAAAAATTAGCGAATACATTTATAATTGCCAAAACTCAGTCTGTACAGCGCTGGAAGCGGCAGTATCAAACTTGTCCACCTTGTCACGCAGCTCTGGAATATCAACAGGGTAAATTTTATCGTAGTGGATCCGTTCACGCCCCGGACGTGAGCGGAATCCAATCAACTACATTCACGCCCGCCATGCTATTGGCTAAAGTATGTCATGTGAACGTGTTAACTAACGTCGGGATTTTAAAATGGCGGACATATTGAGGGTCGGTTAGGGTGAGGTTCGGCGTCGTGAGCGTCGGTTAGGGTCAGGTAAGACACCGTGAGGGTCGGTTAGGCGCCGTGAGGGTCGGTTAGGGTCAGGGTTATGGTTAGTGTCGTCATTAGAAAACATAGTCAGCAATCTTCAACCGGGAGTGTTTATCGGTCGGCTCTTTTCACGTCCATAAAATCAAGTGACATGCATTGGCCAATTGCATGGCGCGCGTGATTCTAGTCCCAGGTATAGAGTCACGTCACGTCGGGCGTGACTCTATCCACGACCAAAGTTGATCTATGTCTTATTACTCCGTCAGAATGCGGACGTCCGAAGAGAAGAATTGGGAGGGTAATCACACATGCGGACACGTGAGGGTTGTCCAAAGTAGGCCATGTTCTGCGGACATACTGAAAATGTGCTTTCAACTTTGAAAGACCCTTGACCTTCAGTTGTAAAATTCTCTGGGTTGGACCAATAAATTGATACTCAGAGGTCTAAGTCGTGAACTGAGGAGGATTACTACGAGAACTCTGATTCACCTCTAAAATTTTATTTGCATTGTATTTACAGAATTATAAAGCGCCTTTCACAGTAATACCGACTCAGTGGCGCTCCTAGTGCGAGGAGCCCTGCGAAAAAGAAACTTCTTAAGACAACGAGAAGACACTGCAATACCCCAGTTAAGATCATGTGCTTATTATCGTGTTCAAGAATAAATGTAGGCCCATCTAGCACATACTGTTTGGTTGTCATCGGTCGATCATGCTATATATACCAATGTCACTTTCATTTTTGCTACGGACTCAGCCATTTTAAGAAACATTTTATTGCTGATGATAACACTATTTTTTATCTGTGTGTTTAACTTAAGACACAATTTTAAATATAAAAAAAATCTTAAATAGTAAAATATTTGTCTTGGTCTATCATGGGCAACACGTTATTGCTAGATGTTAAGAAAAACAGCAAAGTAGTTTTCTTAGTAGTTTTCTTTGAAGGAGCGCTATTCAAATGTTTGAAATGAATTAATAAATAAATTATATAGGGGAGCCAATTGGACCTACGGGTGTTCGTAGTCTAGTTACCCGTGAGAATACTCGTAATTCGTAAATCTAAACATTATCAAAGTATAGCACAATGAATTGTAAGGGATTTGGGTAAACGCGAACTTTACTATGTAATTATAACATTGAAATATTGATTGGAACTGAAGTTGCAAAATCACTAGGCGAACTAAAAATTGTTAATGAATTATTATCTATATTATAAGGCGAAGTCTGTTTACGTTGTCCTACCGTTTGTTTGTATGTTTGTTTGTTTGTATGTTTGTCTGTTGTCTAAAGGCTACGAAACGGAACGCTTTAGCGATTTACAAAATTTTACAAAACATTATTACGCCACGTCTAGGTCAACGCGACTATTTTCAGCTCGCAATTTAATTTAAACGCCAATATATGGACATTTTAAATTTCCAACTTTCAACGAGGCTATCTTATGATACCGGCTATTGTATGACAATTTTGTCCACGTCACGCGGGCAAATTATGCAATCTTACGTCACGCGGGCTTAATTTTAAAATCAGGCGCTTTCGTTAAAAGACGCGGGTCGCTCCGAAAAATTACAATCGCAAAAACGGCTGAACTTCGTCTACTATTATATTTAGCCCGGGAAACAAATAATAGGGCTATATAAGGTAGAGATAACCCGTGCGGTACTATTTTCAACTCATTATTATTTTGCTAAACGAGGCAGCAGCTGCGTCACAGGTTATAAAATTCAAATACACGGGGAAAACTATTTTCACCTCTAAATATCGTTCAGATATGTGGACATTTAAAATATTTGAAGCCCTTCAGCATATAGAGTAAGTAAGTAAGTAGCCTTTATTTGCAGCCATTACAAATTACGCCTGGGGAAAACCCGGGCGAACGCCGGGTAAAAACTTTTAGTCCAGTTATAAAGTAGGACACTTGTAGATCCGTGTGTTTTTATTGTGCAAATAGTTGTGCCAGCTATTGGATACTACAAATGTGGTCTTTAAAAATTAGGTATTTGTATAAGCTCTCAGTGGATTTATCATCAAGTAGGGGTCTACAAAATTTTATCGCGTATTTGCACAACTTTATCTTTTTTAAATATGCTACGACTAAGCACATCATAAATCCATTTTCATATATTGCCGCAAATGATAAACTTGACAGGCAGAGATAAGCAAACACGAGGAAGTCTTTCGGAACCTCTTTCCAGTGAGCTTTCGCCTCAGCGTATAATGCTGCGTATTAGTAACCATAATCGTACATGTAGGATTGTAGGTCTACTGTTTAGATTTCATCAGCGTCCAATGAAGCGAGGTCGCAGAAAACATTCTTTCCACAGGCGCTCAGTCAAAAGAAACTCGATATTTCACATTCTCGACGCAGTTTGGTCCAAAGACTATAAATATGATGCAATCTGTCAACCATTCACGGGAATCTGTTGGTTGATCTCCACCAGTGTGCGTGAGCGTGCCATTCAATTGCTAGTTTAGGAGGTACAGTGATTTTATAGTTTCTATGCATTGTTTTTCTTGATGACTTTAAACATCATCTCGTGCGCCGTTGTGAGGTACATAAAGGCGCTATTGTACGTTTTCGGTTACATATAATATATACATTGCAGCTTATTCAGATGTGATGATTTTCTGCTAATACGACGTGTAGGAGCCGCACATCATAGTGGGTTGGTAGCCTGCTCGTCACGCCGGCGCCCCGGGTTCGCTTCCCGGTCGGGTCGGTTTATCAGAGATTAATTTCTCGGATATTTACTGCCGGTGGCTCGGTCGCATTATAAACGTGGAGTACAATACAACACACAATACAACACATCACAATACAACTGGGGCGCGGTGGTTTAGGAGTATGTTCGGTGCCTTGCAGCTGGAGGGTTTCGGGTTCGAATCCACCTCAAAGTCGCCGCGTAGGGACCCTGGGCAAGTCCTTTACTCGCAATTGCTCATGCGCTTCGGCGTGAAACTCCGATTCAGCGTTCGCGCAGTAGTCGGGAGCGCCTCTGAATGGGAAATCTGGTAGGGGCGCTATAACAAGTGTTCAAATACAATACAATACAATACAATACAATACACTCAGAAGAAATCAGATGGTTTGAAGGCGTCTGAGAGAGAATGAAGCACGGTTGGTGTATCGTAGGCCTAAGTTCAAACGAGAGTAGTTAAAGACAACTGCTGATTCACAAATCATAAATGCCAAAACCACAAGTGATGGGATGTAAGTTTAATAATAATAATAATAATAATAACAATAATAATAATAATAATAGTAGTAATAATAATAATAATAATAATAATAATAATAATAATAATAATAATAATAATAATAATAATAATAATAATAATAACAACAACAACAACAACAACAACAATAATAATAATAATAATAATAATAATAATAATAATAATAATAATAATAATAATAATAATAATAATAATAATAATAATAATAATAATAATAATAATAATAATAATAATAATAATAATAATAATAATAATAATAATAATAATAATAATAATAATAATAATAATAATAATGGTTTCATTCAATTCAAACTGACCAACCGGAAGTACATTGTGATTAGTCATATGTGGAATTAGTGCAATTAGTAATCCGGATAGTATTGATGAAGATAGACTTAAGTAGAAGAGATGGAGATCAATGCCACAATGTTCTCTTGGACACTTTCCGAACACGACTTACAACCTTTGTACAATCCACTAAGCCTTGTAATAATTTATGTTCACGCAGCTATAGACATGCCCACTGGTGTGGCTTTACATTTATTGGTTCCTGGGTTTCAACTGTCGGCAATTAGCCCTAGCATGTGGAATTTCGATGCTGGTGGATATTTAGATAGTGCTTAAATATACGTGTACAAATCATTTCAGAGGTGTCTGAAATGTAGAAAATTACATAATTTAAGCTTAGTAAGTATGAGACAATTTCATGAGAAAAAATGTTTCAACTACCTTTTTGAGTTACGATTTAACATAATGGTCACTCTCTCTTGGCAAATTTTTGTAAAGGATCTACAGAAGGGAATTCGAAAATGCCACAACCAGTAAAGTTAAGGCCATAATAGGCCTACTTACATGTACGTAATTGGTTCCCTATAGACTAATAGGATTCATTGTGTAGTATTATATATATATATATATATATATATATATATATATATATATATATATATATTCTTTATTAATTCAAATTCAAACAGACAATTATGCAGGGTGATTACAATTCAGTATGAACGGATGATCACAAGTTATTACAGGAGTCGAATTTAACTGTATACGGCAGCCATGCAAGGCGCCCATCACGTCCTACATCTCATGTTACCAATGCGCCATCTCGCAAATGATAGGCTGAGTGGACCTTTTGGAGGGTACGGGAAGCGATCCCGCTACCTACTGCTCTTCACGCCAGTGATTAGGCCCCACAGAAATTTGCGCCAAAAATTTGAAAATTTTGCGCGGCAAAAACGCTAATTTTGCGCAAATTTTGCGCAAAGTAAAAATTGGTTATATGTACATTATTTTTCCATGAATCAGCGTGCCAAGTATTTAATAGTGTTGTTGTTATTTAGTGTATAGTTTTGGCTTACTAGAAATTAGACAAATAAGCAACAAATGCATTTATACAGTTATTACGACCACGATCAGAATAAATTCAAACGTTTGCAAACAATTTCAAATTCTGTGAAGTATACGCTCACTTAAATCTACGCTCATTACAAATACTTGTATGATCAATAACCAAGTTACACAACGTGCAGAATAGTTTCCCTCCATCTTCGTGTGTAACGCCTATGAATTCATTCGCTCGATCACGAGCCGACACGTTAGCACTATGCGAAGATTCACGTAGGCCTACGTACACTGTTGCGCGACTGCTTCGGGAACACACCGTCTAACGAATTTTGTCGCAGCGAAGTTTTAGAATTTTTAATACTCTGAGTCTGTGCGCTACTAGCAGAAATATCTGCCTTCATTATTAGGCTAATTCCTCTATTACTTCAATAGTATCTGTCCAATTCAGTGGTAGCCATATGATTGTCAATAATTGTCGCCAAACGCCGTCGTTGCTATGTTGAATTTATCATGCATCGCAATGGCTATTTAGCCATTTGAAGCCCAATTGTGCATATTACGAATTACGAATAAAATCATTGATTTGATATGAATTTACCATGCATCGCAATGGCTATTAAAGCCCAATTGCGCATATTACGAATAAAATCATTGATTTGATAATTTTGCGCGAAAATTGCGCACATTCCTAATTTTTGCGCCATTGCGCGATAGTTAGATTTTTGCGCGAAAATTGCGCGGCGCAGAATCGCGAATTTCTGGAGGGCCTAAGTGATGTTACCACTACACTATGGACCCCCCCCCATGGAACTGATCAGTCAGAAAGAACTAAAAAAGTACATTGGGTAGCCTACTTAGAATAATTTAGAAATGATTTGTTTGTTTCCTGCTGAAGATAAGAAACTGACTTATATGATAGAATATGAACAACGCACATAAATATAGTTAAACTCAGTTAACTCAAAACAGTTGTGCTGCAATGATAGCTTTATTAAGGTTAAGACTTAAGAACCATTGTTCACCTGTATTTTTTTCAAATTTAATTAAGCTTGTAAAAAATTTCAAGAATAATGCACATAATACTAATAGCATACGCAGCAAAAATTTGTTTCCAATGAGCAACTGGTACAATACATAAGCCTTTATCTGTACAGTTATACAAATATACATGCATTAATAAGTTGGATCGTCTTAAACTAGATTAAGGAGGAAGTATGCAGAACGGTTTGAAATTCAATACGCTTACAGCAATTAACACCGCCACTGAAATATGTTGCATGATTATAACATAGTCTTATTTAAGTAATCGTCAACCTAGACTTTTTATCGAAAATAATGCTATCCATTCAAAATTAAAATAGCATCAAAATATACATCTCGATTTTCTTAAATTGAAAAACATGAGAATAATTTTTAGGAAATTCATACGACGGTAAGAAATCAATATTATTTTCACCAAAGACATGCGATCGTCTTAGGAATAAGAATAATAGCCTGCCCTTGCTACCGCCTTTCCTCATTTTGTCTTCTCCTGTGGTCCGTGACCTTGGCGTTACTCTGGATCAGGAGCTCACCTTTGATCCTCACCTTCACTCTCTCAGCCGTGCTTGTTACTATCAACTGCGCCAACTACGCACTATCGCTCGCTCGC